>NW_026504199.1:0-13331 GCF_026875155.1 Cherax quadricarinatus
AAGAGCAGAAATGGGGTTATACTGTGCCTGGAGGAACACGCCTTCACTGCTGCAGCCTATTGTTTCATTTTGTTTATTATAACTCTCGGGGTTCTGCTTTAAACAAACAACCCGAGAGTTATAATAAACAATAGGACAAAAATTATAATAAACAATGGGAATAAATTTTTGTTATAATAAAACAACATTTTTTTCCTGTTGTAGTATTTATGTGAGCTTTTGCAAAATCACTGTGCGCTTCATTAACGTTTTGTTTATCTTCCAGTCAACTTAGACCACGCGTATTGCTCTAGCAATTGCAACAGACAAAACCCGACTTGCTCTTAGCCCATGCTGCCCTGGTATGTACGACTATTGTGGTTAATGTGCTCCTCATCTCACTTCTAAAAGCCCTCTAAAAGGATTTCCTGCCAGATGTTTTCCTGCCACCTTATGAAACGGGTAATATCGATGGCTTTAGCGATTGTGAACGGCACCTGTGGACAGGCTCCCCCTCCTCCGTGGAATATGTGAAGCACGTTCTGTGAGTCAGGGCCTGTGGGCAGAATGCCGGGCATTTCTCCCGGAAGTGAAATGTTGTTGAGCTAATTTGGAAATTGTGCAGAGTTTTGAATCTCTTTCATGAAATCCTCGTTTGTATTAGCTAACTTTAGATTAATTAATGACTCACTGAACACAGAAAAGAGTTGTGATTTCAGTATCTTACGCATTTCTTTATTATCAAAAGTGTATGTTCCGTTTTCTTTAGTAAAGTTTCTATAATAGACGTGTTTAATGTATCAGTTTCTTCTGATTTCTTATATTTCCTCGACTCTCCGGGTTCAACTTTGAAGCAGTCAGTTTGAGCGGGACTTTTCTCCATTTCTCTAATCAATGTTGCCCATAGTCTCTCTCTCTCTCTCTCTCTCTCTCTCTTCTTTCATTTACTTGTCTTTGTAGCACAGTTATGCCGTCTGAAACATACTTCAAGCACCACTAAGCTCATCTTCCAGAAATACTGGTTCAAATTAATATTATTCAAATTATTTTCCCGGCTTTTCTCAGTAGGGACACGAATAATTTCGTGACAACTGATGCTCTTATTTTTTAAAGTTAAATTTATTGAATTCTCCCTCATCTTGGTTGGGTGTTGCAAACCAGTGTGTATTCATGTCAAAACCTCACTTCAGTAGTGGTCTGAGTTTGCTGTCCTTGGTACCATTGCGTCCCGGAGCAGGTCCTCATTATTCGTGAAAATAAGGTCAGGGTTTTATCCTAGTCAGTTTGGCTCCACTGTCTGTTGGCTTAAGGCGTATTTACTGCAGAAACTTAGTTCAGTTGTGTGAGACTATCCTGACTAGCTCCTGGACCTCTCTTCCGTTACAGCGTTAGCTAGTGGTTTAAACACAAGCATAACACCTAGATTTTAATTTTCAATATTAACGACCTCAATTTCAACTACAACTTTCTCAGTGTGATGTCTCTTTAACATACAAACCAATTCCCTGTTTTTCCGGTGTAGTCAGTGTGGTAGGCTCTACCAGTGTAGTCAGTGTGGAGAGCTTTATCAGTGTAGCTAGTGTGGTAGGCTCTACCAGTGTAGTCGGTGTGGTAGGCTCTACCAGTGTAGTCGATGTGGTAGGCTCTACCAGTGTAGTCAGTGTGGTAGGCTCTACCAGTGTAGTCGGTGTGGTAGGCTCTACCAGTTAAATCGGTTTTGGTAGGCCTACCAGTGTAGTCGGTGTGGTAGGGTCTACCAGTGTAGTCAGTGTGGTAGGGGTCTACCAGTGTACTCGGTGTGGTAGGCTCTACCATGTAGTCGGTGTGGTAGGCTCTACCAGTGTAGTCGGTGTGTAGGCTACCAGTGTAGTCGTGTGGTAGGCTCTACCCAGGAATCGATATTTAGGCATAACATAGTACTTGTTCGTGGTGCCGCTAAAACGTTGCAATTATTTTTGAGAAAACCACTGATAAATGGTAGTTAATTGTTGTCCTCACTCGAGACAAGTATATGCAACACAAATGGGATATTTTTGTTTCTTGTTGGTGATTTTGTTTGCAGGGGACAAGTCTTACCGTCAAATATCGCCCAATTAAGCCTGACCTCATTTCAGGCAAATTACTAGAGTCAATTATAGCTGAGATTATAAGAAGCCATCTCGATAAGCCATAGCTTGATTAATGATACCTCCGCATGGATTCACAAGAGGCCGTCTTGTCTAACTATTTATTAACTTTCCTTCAGTAAAGCTTTTGAGGCTGTTGGCCACATAAAGAATTTTGATATTATTTACTTAGGATTTTAGTAAGGCTTTTGATAAGTTTCCGCACCATAGACTGTTAAAGAAATGGCAGCTCATGGCAATTGGGGAAGCGAGGTGCTCGTCGTGGATCGAGGTCATGGCTCACTGCGAAGGCAGAGAGGTCCATAAATGGGTTAAGTCCGAGTGGGGATCGAGTAACAGTGGCGTTCCTCCACAGAATCAGTCTTGGGCCCGTTGTTGTTTATAATATATATCAATGATCTTGATGAGGGAATTACTAGTGCTATGAGCAAATTCGCACATGACTACAAAGATAGGTTAGACAATTGGATTCAAACGTAGATGTTAAGGAACTTCAGGAGGATTTAAACAAACCAGCTGATTCTTGGTCTGAAAAGTGCAGATGCAGTTCAATGTAGATAAATGCAAGGTTCTGAAGCTTGGAGTGCCCATAACCCTACTACTTATAGTTAAATGATGTAAACTTAGCTAACAGATTGCGAAAAGGTACTTGGAGGTTATGGTTGAGCAGCAACCTAAACCAAGACAGCAATGCCTGAAGCGTACGTAATAAGACAAATAGATTACTGGATTATACAAGAAGTGTAAGTAACTGGAAGTCCAGAGGTCATAACTGCAGCTTTATACATCATTAGTAAGGCCTCACCTAGATTATGCAGCACAGTTTCTGGTCTCCGTATTACAAAATGGACATAAATTCTTAGAAAACATTCAGCGTAAGAGACAAAATTAAAAATACATAGCCTTTAGAAATCTTCCTTATGAAGAGAGATTAAGACTCTTAAGTTACATTTCACTTGTTAGACGAGATGTAGGGGAAGACCTGATCGAAGTGTAAATGTGGAAGATAGGTATTAATAAGGGGATATTAATAAGGTCTTGAGGATGCTCTCCAAGAGAGAACCGATAATGGATTAAATTAGATAAGTTTAGATTTAGAGGAAGGACATAGGAAAGTATTGGTTTGGAAATAGGGTAGTTGATGAGTGAACAGTCCTACATTTGGGTTATTGAGGCTGGACTTTGGTAGTTTCAATCAGGTTGGATAAGTCATGAGTGTGGGAGGGGTTGGATTTGAGTAGGACTTTCACATCAGAGCTTATTCTTGAGTGGCATTGAAAATTGGGTTGGGCAAAAAGTTTTGTTAGTGGGATGAATTGTAAAAAAAGGACCTGCTAGTATGGGCCATCAGGCCTCCTGCAGCTTCCTCCTTTCTTATGTCTTATGTCTTTAGAATTATCATCTGTAGCTCTGATGATGCCGCCATAGCTGCACATCCAATAAATCAATATGTGTCGTATATTTTCAACTGAGGTTTAAATAATCTACATTAAAGGCGAAAGAATATTTAGTGCTGTAATGATATAAGCCCATTTTTTTTCAGGAGAGAAATTTCTAGGATGGCAGATCAAAAAATCCCGTGTCTTTTTCCAGGAGATCCATATATAACTTTTAATAAACCTTTTAAAACAATGTGGTATATTAATCCATTTGTATTAACGTTAGTAGAATTACTGAACAGAGTGAGGTAAAAGGATACAAGTTGAACTAATGTGACCTGTTTATTGTGCATACGTTTCGCTCTCCAGGAGCCTTGTCAAGCCGTTACAAACAGTACATGGACACAAAGGTATATAATAGGTACAGAGTGAGGTGCAAAACATAATATAATCGTTGTAAGGTAGGCAGTAGTAGTACCTGTGGTGTACTACTTCTACCACACCACCACCACCACCACCACCCAACAACAAATACTACTTACCGCCACCGACCAACACCAACCACAACTACTACTACTACCACCACCACAATAGGTCTACTACTACTACAACATTATTTATGTATTGTACTTCACCTGTACCTAATATACCTCATTCTTTGCCCTTTCGTACTGTAACGGCTTGATAAAGCTCCTGGAGAGTCGAAACTTGCCACAGTAAAATGTCACATATTGCACTGTGTCCTTATTACTTAGCAACCAACTTGAAGCAGTCCTTTTACCCAGGTAGACTTAATAATACAATTGAGAACAATATCATTACTTTAACCATTTACGTGGTATATGTCAAGGTATCGTACAAAAAAAGTTCATTAATTCACAGAAAGCAATGAACTTATTGAACTATTTTATCTTTCTTCAGCATTTGGGTTATAATCCATTATTTCTTCTCTAAACGATGGCCTGTGTGAAGCTTAGGTACTTTGACTTAAACATTCTGTGACTTACTGGTTAACGTTGTAACCAATAAAAATAACATCACTGGATATGTTGGCAGGTTTTCCCAACTGACTTACAAAGCAAAAGGAGACCGTACAAAGCGACTTATTATGTTTAATACAGAGCCGGTGGTGGGTATTGTGTTTAAGGACTGTGTTATACTCACCATGAAAATTACATTCATTGTAATAAACACTGCAATGTAATATATTGATACAAGAACAAAAATGCACATACCGTAACTGAACAATGACACAAATAACCAGCACATAGGAGAGAGAGAAAAGCTTATGGCAGCTTTTTCGGGGTCGACTTGGACCAGTTTTACAAGTCACATGACAGAAGAGAATGGCTCACTCATTCACTTCTGTCAGTGTGACTTATAATGGTCCCAGGTTGGGCGAAACTTCGTCATAAGCTTTTCTCTCTCCCTGTGTGGGTTATTTGTTATTATTAGTTTCATTAATATGGGGGGGGGGGGGGATACTGAAAATGGTTTCCGAAAACCTACCTAATTATAAAGGACTCCCAATAAAATAAGTCACTTTGACTTTTTGGGTTATCTAGGTTCTCTAACGTATACTGACTGCTATGTATGATAATCTATGTAACTGTATTTGTGTATTCCCAATAAACTTACTTATTATAACATTAAGAAGTTTTGCCACATGATCATATGTACAATGATGCACTCCTGCAGATGGCTATAACACCTAGTTATTAACCTTGGAAAACGAAACATTTACACAACCATTTTTTTCTATGATACTGAATCTCTGTTATCTGTATTTTAAAACGACCTATTTTCCCTGTGAAAATCTATTAACTCTAGTTATTATTTATATAAATCATTTTATTAAATACTTAGACTAGAAATTATTAATAATACAAGAAAACAGTTTGGAAGAAGTTGCTACAGATACTGCCCATCATGCCAACATGATTATTGATCTGGTATTGAACCCAGCAACATCACCTGAAAGTTCTTACATCATCCTTGCAACACCTCGTGCAATGAGTCTGGGACCCTCCACCAGCATTATAAGTCATCATTAAAGCATCATGCAGATAAACCAAAAATCTTCTCAATGGCCATCGCCGCCACCCCACCAACAACAATACCACCACCAACCACCACCTAACACCACGGCCAACCATTCAGCACCCACCAGTCACCACTACCACCAACCGCTACCAGCCACTACCAGCCGCCGCACCAGCATCCATGGACACCATTAGCACACCACTACCACCATTGCCGTGTCCCCCCGCCCGCCAGCCAGCCACCATCACAATCACCCCCACCTGCACCATCACCACCGCCAGCACCACCACCACTACATCTTGTTTTACCAACATCAGCTTTAATACTACGATCACCTTCCCAACACTCCAACACCACTACCATCATTGCCACCAACATATTACTAACACCAATTAACTATTGCTATTACCACCAGTAACACCATTACTATTGCTATTACCACCAATACCACCATTATCACGACCGCACATTATTACCACCAGCACTACCACTACAATAAATATCCATCGCCACTATTACCACAACAACAATGCCAACACTATCGCAAGTACCACCATCACTACGATCAACACCAGAACAACCAGCACCATCCCCACAATTCCAAACACTGCCACAATTATCACCAGAAATTCCCATCACCATCAGTTATTAACTACTAACCCAGCGATTCACAACAACATTACACCGTCCACCACCGTAAACTAATACCACTACCCCCCCCCCACAACCCACCTCTGTTAGTTTTACCAAAACTATCTCTACCAATGTAACTGCAACACCACCGCCAACTGAACCACAACTACTACTACAACCAGCACCAACACAACTCCAACTATTAACAAAATCATCACCACCATATCACCACTATCACAACTATAACACAACACCACACCACCTCTGTACCACCACTACCACCACCACCTCACCACTAATCACCATCCACTAACACCGCCACTATTCACTGCCATTATCACCACCACTACCACCAACCACCACTACCACCACCACTACTACCACCCATCATTACCACTACCACCAACCACCACACCACTACCACCATCCTACCTACTACCACCATCACTAACCACCAACACCACCACCACTACCACCACACAACACCACTACAACCACCACCACCACTACTACCATCATCATTACCACCAATCCACCACCACCACCACACGCACTACCACCATCACTACCACCACCACCATCACCCTACCACTCACCACTAACACCGCCACTATCAACCGCCATTATCACCACACTACCACCACCAACCACTAACCTCACCACCACTACTACCACCATCATTACCACTACCAACCACCAACCATCAACCACTACCCACCATCACTACCACTACCACCATCACTACCACCATCAACACCACCACTAACCACCACCACAACCACCACTAACTACCACCACCACCACTACTACCACCATCATTACCACCACCAACACCACCACCGCATCACACCACTAACCGACCATCACTACCACCACCACCATCCTACCACCATCACTACCTACCACCACCACCACCACCACCATCACTACACCGTCACCACCACCACAACCACCTTCACTACCACCACCACCATCAACCACTAACACCCGCCATAACACCTCCCGCCTTTATCACCACAAACTACCACCACCTCACCGACTACCACCACCACTACTACCACCATCATTACCACAACCACCACCACCATCAACCACTACACCATCACTACCACCACCACCATCACTTACCAACGTCACCACCACCACTACCACCACCCCAATCCACCACTACAAACCACCACACCACCACCACCACCACTACACCACCATCATTACCCACCACCACCACCACCACCCACCACTACCTACCATCACACCACCACCACTAATCACTACCACCATCACTACCACCACCACCAACATAACTACCGACCGTCCCCACCACCACTACCACACCACCACTACCACCACCACCATTCAGCCACTACCTACCACCACTAACACCACCACTATCCCGCCACTACCCACCACTACCGACTCCAACCACCACTACCACCACCACTACTACCAACTATCATTACCACTATCCACCACCACCATCCCCATTACCACCATCACTACCGACCACTACCATCACTACCACCGTCACGCACCACAACTACCACCACCACAACCACCACTACAACACAACCTCACCACCACTACTACCCCATCATTTAACAACCACCCAACCATCACCACTACCACCATCACTACCATACCCACCACCACCACCATCACTACCACCACCACCCCCACCAACCACCACAACCACCCCACCACCATCACTACCAACCGTTCACCACGCCACCACTACACAACACCACAACCACTCATCACTACCGACCACCACCATCACTAATAAGATAAAAAATATATATGGAAATAATCTTCAAATTAATACATCAAATATAAATCATACAGAACCACTTACAACACCACCAATAAATCATCATAACAAACACGCACCATTTCGACAACAAGCTCTACTATCAACTATCAAATTCATCACCATCATCATACACCACCACACCACCACCACCAGTTGCCATCCATCAGTGACACCATCACCACTGGCCACCATCACACCACCAACACTACCACGCACCACCACTACTACCACCACCCCCACCAATACCATCACCACTATCACCATCACCACCACTAACCACCACCACCACCACGACCACTACTAACCACCACCACTACTACCACCACCACCACTACCATCTCCACCCCCACCATCACCACACCACCATCACCACTATCACCACCACTACCACCATCACTACCCACTACTACCACCACAGGCCACCACCACCACCACCAGCACCACCAGGCACCACCACGCCCACACGCCACCACACCACCACCACCACCGCGACCACCACCACAACCACACTAACCACCACTACAACCACATACAACTTTATATGTTAAAACCGTTATAAATGAACTGTTTGCTACGGGGACATGCTGCACAATTTTATTTTCCAATATTTAAATATATGGAACTAGAGTAGTTTGCTCTCCCGACATCTTCACTGACACGCTGAGAAAGGAATATTTTTTTTTATTTACAAAAACTGATATATCCAGAAGTGAGCTGCTGTTGTAATTATATATGAAGTTATCATTTGAAAAAATAAAGTTAAAAATGTTCCCCTCATATTTTTAGTACACAAAACCCTGGCGTTACATACTGTTAAAAATCTATCCGTCTGAGGCGGGAGACTTCATTACAACATAGATGATATATCAGGTATTCCATTCAAGGTTCAACAACTACGTTGAGCCCTCAAAGGTTTTATTCTAGCATAAGAGAGTTTATGTAGCGACGCGCGCCAAATGTATTCCTTGCCGCAGCTCCCTGGAAAACCTTATTCCAACACGACATCACAGGCGGACTTTTATTAACGTAATGGGCATTTGGAATGTGAAACATGCCAGGGTCATTCCATACTTATAACTCAGGTTATAAACTAGTTTTAGGGCGTGGAGGGCATACCTGGATGGCCTTTGATCATTGCTGGTGACGTCCTGGCACCGCACACATTGCCTTTACAGTCACTAGACGTTCATGGTGGAAAAAATGATGAGTTTGGGCAGTTTGAAGCTATTTTTTTCTGGGACTTGACAATGGGCAGGTAAAATTTCCCTTGTCGAAGCACTGGTAAAACAATTTAAAATAGTCGAACTGCTTTCTGCTAGAAGTGCTGTGTGTGTTTTTGAGATTTCAAGAAAATAGGTATGCCTATTATCCTGGCGTTTTTCGTCCAGAAATGCCTTTAATGGAAGCTCCATTCGTTATTTTTGCTGACAAATCCAAAGTATCAGTTTCTCTGGAAGAGCAATGCCAAATACTTTCCAACATTCTTTCAATCGACTCCTAATGCTTCAGAGTTCTAATTTCGTGCACATGTGTTGTGTAGGAGACGCTCACCAGGAGGTAATTGGTGCTCTTCTTCAAACATTAACGGCGATGAATGTTCATGAGAGGAATTGGGTGCTGTTCTCAACAGTTGAACGGGCGGGATGATTGACATGAGGAGGAAATGGTGCTGTTCTTCACAATTAACGGCGGATGATGCTCATGAGAGAGGAAATTGGTGTTGCTTTTCAACAATTAACGGCAGATCTCTTACTCCGTTATTATTTTAGTTTCACAAAGATGAAGAAACATTAAAGAATTACAGCCCCAAAAAAAGAGGAGCATAACACGTAAAAGTCTTTGTGATAAATGGCTTGAAAATCGACAAATTGAAGATTGAAGACATTTATTGCAAACTATGGGAATCTTAATTAAGGAAACGTTTCGCCACACAGTGGCTTTCAATCATGTCAAATATAAAGCAGAGAGGGGTAAGGAGAGGAGGATTGGCCTTCTATTGGACTGAAGAAAGCCCTGTGTGGCGAAAAGTTTCCTTAAAAAAGGTTCCCATATGTTGCATAATTGTCTCAATCTTCCACTATTAAATAATTGCGGGCACGTGTGCATGACCCCAGCTGGAGTATTGCTGGGCACGTTGCATGACCCAGCTGGAGTATTGCTGGGCACTTTGCATGACCCAAGGCGGGGAGTATTCAGATGATAATCCTCTTACTTTTCATGCACGGTTTTTTAGAAGATAATGGGTGTGCGCTATTGACCTAATATTTTGTCCATCTTCACCCATTCAAATTATTCAAATTATTTCTCCGCGTTTGTGTGTTTTGCACAGAGATCATAATAAAATAATAATAATAATAAATAAATATAATAATAGTTAATAATAGAAAAAAATAATAATAAAATAATAATAATTGTGTGACTGGCAGATTATCCTCGCACTACAACAATACCCACCTTGAAAACTGTTGTAGTTAATTCACATCCCAAACGTGTGACACCTTTCATGAAGTAAACTATAGATCGCACATGTTTAACATATATTTTCAAGAAATAATTTGATTTTATTTAAATATCATTGAGTCAGGAGAAGCATAAGAAGAATTCCACTAACCATCAAGTAATTGACATGGAGATGAGTTTGTCAGCGTATATATTACTAGATCAGTGTTGGATTTAGATGAAGAGAGGCTATCGGCATATTTCCCTTCTGAGGCGCCTCACAATCACTGCACTAGAGGAATATGAAAGAGTTTTAAAAAAAATTCAGTGAAGCCGAGATGACCGACGGATGGTTCCAAATTTTGGCAATTACAATTCCTCCTCTAAAGGTCATAAGATACTATTGTTAAATAACTTAGTGATTGAAACAAAAACATTAATTTTCAAATTAACACTCAGAAACCTTCTGACATAACCGAGACTTTGTAAACATATTTGTGGAATAGGCGAAGAATTTTTAGGAATGTGATATTGTTAAGTTCCAGTGTTACATTCTTTAAAATACGCATATTCTTTTATCTCATTATAACACATTTTGAAATTCCTTTTGAAAAAGTATATAATTTGATAAAGGGTCTGCATGAGACAGTGACTGCTGTCTATGCTGCTCACGTACAAGTGGAAGTGACAACAAGTTCAATCAGTAAGTTTTTAGGTGAACAGTCGTCTGACTGACATTTTCCGTCTGGTTATGGCTGCCATCCAACAGTTTTCAACACACTGCTGAATTTTTTGCTTAAGATGCTGTCCTGATTAGCAAGAAAAGATTTTGCAATATGGACTGTCACAGTAGCCTTCTTCAAGTGCATGTAGTTATAGAAATAAAGATATGAGAAAATGAAATCTTCATCTCGGTAATTTAGAAATTGAGGATTGAACTCGTTAAAGCTTATACATTTATTTATTCTTTATATTTAAAACATATTAAAAAAAATTGTAAGTAAATACAAAAATAACTCTTCACAATTTTAATTATAAAACAATAAAATATTTAAAATATAATCCAAATATTAAAGTTATTAGCAAAATAGAAATTTTAAATGCTCAAAAAAGAAAATTGTCAAATGAACTGACAAAATGGTCAAACTTTAAAATAGCAATGAAAATTAATGATTCAAACTCACTCTCATCAATTTTAGCATCAGTAATTACAACAATAGTACAATATATTATACAATATTTAAAAAACAAAAATATTGATAATGATAATAATTTGGAAGAAATTTTTAAAAATAATGAAAATATTTCTCACATTTGTTTAAGTAGTCAAGCTAAAACAGAATTATTGAAATTAAATAATTCATTAATGTATTACATATTTTCATCAATGATTTCTGCTAAATTTTATAAATGTCTAAGTAATGTAATATTAGAAGAATTTGTAATACCTTTATTCAAATTATCTAAATATCAATTGCGTGATAAATCTAATGTGTTTTTGGATAAACTTTTTGATTTCAATAATATTCAACAAAAATTAGAAAATAAAATAGCTATTAATGATATGTCTGTCGATATGACCATACATAATTTGTCTATTATTAATGAAAATGAATCTATAAAATTTATTATGCCATCAAATAATGAAAATAATATAATTATATTTAAAAAGACAGAATTATTAGATGATAAAAATTTCTTAGATGAAAATGATATTGAAAAAGCTATTGAGAAATGTATATGTATTTTTAAGAAGATGAAAGAAGATACCAGTAATGTTGACTATTTAGATTCTACATTTATTAATCAAATGATATCCTATAAAAGTGATGATGAAGGAGAAACTACAATTAGAGAAGAAGAAACTGAAGATAAAGAAAAAAGAAAAACTTCAATTAAAGATAAAGAAATGGAAGACAAAGAAAGAAGAAGAAGATTTAAAAAATCCCATATTAAGAAAAAAGATGATCCAAATTCTGTTAAAGCAGATAAAGAAAAAGATGATTTATCAGGAACTAAGATGAAGAGAAGATCTAAGAGAAAAAAAGATTCAGATTCAGATTCAGAAAAAAGTGTGCAACAGTATGAAACTACAGATAATGATGATGATACTATATTTACAGATGTAGAATTAAATGATAATATAAGAACTAATAAAAAGAAAAAATAAAAGAAAAAAATTATTTTTATTAACAAAAATATAACTTAACTACCAAATCATTTTTTTCTTTTTAAATTTTTAAAAACATTATTACTATTTCTATATTGTATAATACAGTATAAAAATGTTCCAAATAAAACACAAAAAATAAATATTAAATATATAATAATAGAAAAAATATAAAATCCATTTAAGTTATCTTTAAAAATTATAATATTTGAAATATTATTGCTTTTATTAAAATTTAAATAAAAACTTTCAATTAATGAATACTCTTCAATTGTTGAAGAAGAAATTAGAGAGCAATTGTTATTATAAGTATTTAAAATTGATTTATTGTAATTATTAGTATTATTAATAATAAAATGTAAATGCTTTAATAATAAAATATAATTTTACTATCATTATATTGTTCTTGTTCTTGTTTTTCAAAATGTTGAGGTAGAGGAGGAAATAGAATAATAAAATTACAAAAAGAAATTTCTAATCTTATTTGAAATAATCGGTTATTTGGCCATGTTATTTTAGTATTAAATTCAGTATAATTACCACTTTTTCCACAACAGTCTAATAGTAAAAGTATATGAGATTTTTCCATTATAAACATTGCATTACATTGAATATTATTATTATATTTGTTATATTCATCTTCTGTAACATCTAAATTAATTAATGTTACACTATTATTTGTAATATTTTTAGAACCAGTAATAAGACGACATTTAAAATTATCAATCATTTAAAGATGAAGATAATAATGA
>NW_026504200.1:0-14098 GCF_026875155.1 Cherax quadricarinatus
CGTGAAGGCAGGTCCATACATAGCTTTAAGCGAGGTATGATAAAGCTCACGGCTCAGGGAGAGTGACCTATTAGCGATCAGTGAAGAGGCGGGGCCAGGAGCTCGGACTCGACCCCCGCAACCTCAACTAGGTGAGTACAACTAGGTGAGTACACACACACACACACACCACCTACCCCCCTAACTATCCCTCCCTCACACATACACACACACACAACACACACACATACACACACACACACACACACACACACACACACACACACACACACACACACACACACACACACACACACACACGTACTCATATACAACAGGCCTAGAAGAACTTAGGATGAGAATGGAAGAGAGGATAGATATGGAAAGCAGGAAGTGGGAGGTGCATGTCAAAGCAGCAGAAGCTAGGATACAGAGTTTAGAAGAGGAATTGAAAAATCTGAAACAGCCTAAAGACCTAAAGAACATTTTGGGATTGACAACAGAGACTGCTACCTCAGCCACAAATAAGGGGACTGTAGGGAAAGAAGGGGCACAACTGCATGGAGATGCTCTATCAGAGGAGACTGTAGAAAATGAAAGAGCTAAGCTTTATGTGGAGGCCCTAACAGACAACAACAGAGCCCAAGGAAAGCCGAGAAGGGAAAATGACAGGCCACTGAGCCCAAGTACATTAGCCAGTGAAACTGATGAAAGGAAAGCTGCAGTGGAGGAAACCAAATTAAATGAGGGGATACACAGGGATATGCAGTGGGAGAATGAAAGGGTGAGGTCAGTCTTTGTGTATGGGCTCCAGGAAGTCGAAGGGGAAACATATGAAGCAAGAAAACAAGGGGAAAAAAAAAGCAATTGAAAGCATCATGAAAGCAATAGGAGAAGACGATATGACCCAGCTGGAAAATTTTCGGAGAATAGGGGGTTTGTAAAAAAAAGAACCCGGCCTGTGAGAGTGACCTTCAAGGCAGAAGCGACTCGGACCAGGATCCTGCAGGAGAAAGCACGATTAAGGGACATGACGGCATACAGGAGGGTGTATCTCGACCGTGACAGAACACAAGAAGAAAGGAAGAAACTGAGAGAGATGGTACAAAGGCGAAAGGAGGAAAGAGAGGGGATGGAGAAGACAGACAGGAGATCCCAGACCCAGGAAGAAGATCTAATACAGCCTCCCTCACAACTTTCTATAGAAGCCTCCCAACCAGTCAACCCCAGTGCAACCAAACACTCTAAATCAAAACACCCATGCCACATCCAATGCCCCCACCCACTACATTACAAACTTCACCCCCACAGCAACAACCCATAGTTCCTTTCCAGGTCTCCCACTTCCCCAACCCCAATATACTTCCCAGACCACAGTCTTAGAAAAGAAGTTGAAGGTGTGGTATACAAATGCAGATGGAATAACAAACAAGTATGAGGAGTGGCACGAAAGAATCAAAGAGACATCCCCAGACATAATAGCACTCACAGAAACAAAACTCACCAGAATAAATAACAGATTCAATCTTTCCATCCGGATATCAAATCTTCAGGAAAGACAGAGGGAGGAGAGGGGGAGGAGGAGTTGCACTGCTCATTAAAAATCAGTGGGGTTTTGAGGAAATGGAAGGAATGGATGGCATGGGCGAAAGGGACTACTTAGTAGGAACAATCCAGTCTGAGGGACATAAGGTGATAATTGCAGTAATATACAACCCACCACAGAACTGCAGGAGGCCAAGAGAAGAATACGAATGAGAGCAACAGAGCAATGATCAACACACTAGTCGAGGTGGCCAGGAGAGCACACAAGGGGGGAGCAAAGTTACTAGTTATTGGTGATTTCAATCACAAGGAGATTGACTGGGAAACCTGGAGCCCCATGGGGTCCCGAAACATGGAGAGCCAAGATGATGGATGTGTACTGGAGAACCTCATGCATCAACATGTTAGAGACACTACCAGAGAGAGAGGAGAGGATGAACCAGCAAGGTTGGACCCTGTATTCACCATGAGTAGTTCGGACATCGAGGTATCATGTATGAAAGGCCCCTGGGAGCTAGTGATCATGTGGTTCTGTGCTTCGACTACATAGTTGAGCTCCAAGTGGAGAGAGTAGCAGGAATAGGCTGGGAAAAACCAAACTACAAAAGGGGGAACTACTCAGGCATGAGGAACTTCCTTCAAGACATTCAGTGGGAGAGGGAACTGACAGGAAAACCAGTACAAGAAATGATGGACTATGTAGCAATAAAATGCAAGGAGGCAGAGGAAGGTTTGTTCCCAAGGAAACAGAACATAATGGGAAGAGACAGACGAGTCCTTGGTCCACCCAAAGGTGTAGGGAGGGCAAAAACTAGGTGTACTAGAGAATGAAAAGGTACAGAAGACAGAGAACTCAGGAAAATAAAGAAATCAGCCGAAGAGCAAGAAACGAAATATGCACAGAATAAGAAGGAGGCTCCGAGTCAATATGAAAATGACATAGCATCAAAAGTAAAGACTGACCCGAAGCTGTTGTAACAGCCACATCAGGAGGAAATACAACAGTCAAAGGACCAGTAATCAACGGAGGAAGGGTGATTGGAATTCACAAGAAACGACCGAGAGGGTTATTCAGTGCCAACACCAGATTTAAAAGGTATTTACAGTGAAACCCAGTAGACTCCAAGAAATCATAACAGGGGGCACTCAGCAAGTTGCTTGGATGAGGTACATATAACCAAGGAGGAGTGAAAAGGCTGCTAGGCAAACTTGACACCTCAAAGGCTGGACCAGACAACATCGCCTCCATGGTCCTTCAAGAGGGAGCATATTATTGTGTGAGCCATTAACAAAATCTGAACACATCATTTGAAAATGGGCAACTCCCCTGAGGTATGTGGAAAATTGCAAATGTAGTCCCAATTATTAAAAAGGGAGACAGCCATGAGCACAAAACTACAGACCTGTATCACTAACGTGTATTGTATGCAAGGTCATGGAAAGATCATCAGAGAGAGTGGTGGGGCACCGGAACGAAACAAGTGTAATAATGACAACCACACGTTTTCAGG
Source organism: Cherax quadricarinatus (assembly GCF_026875155.1). NCBI lineage: Eukaryota > Metazoa > Arthropoda > Malacostraca > Decapoda > Parastacidae > Cherax > Cherax quadricarinatus. The sequence continues at coordinate 3,036 of NW_026504200.1, forward strand.
GAAGGAAAATCTGTGTCACAAACCTACTAGAGTTCTAAACTTTATGACAAGGTGACAGAAGTAAACAAGAGAGAGAGGGGTGGCTCGACTGCGTATTTTTTGACTGCAAAAGGCTTTCGACACAGTTTTCCTCCTCACAAGAGTTACTGCAAAAGCTAGAGGAACCAGGCACACAATAACAGAAAGGCCACCTGCAATGGATCAGAGAATAGCTGACAGGGAGGCCCAACGAGTCATGGTACGCTACGAGGTGTCAGAGTGAGCGCCATGTGACGAGCGGGTTCCACAGGGGTCAGATCCTAGGACCTGTGCTGTATCTTGGTATACGTTGAACGAATACCGGAAGGGATAGACTCAGAGTGTCCTTGTTTGCAACGATGTGAAGGTAATGAGAAGAATCGAATCAAGAAACGAGGATCAGCAAGGACTAACAAAGAGATCTGGACAGGCTACAAGCCTGGTCCAGCATCTGCTCTTGAATTTAACCCTGCCCAATGCAAAGAATTTCATGAAGATTGGGAGAGGCAAAGAAGACCGCAGACACAATATAGTTTAGATGGCCAAAAGACTGCAAACCTCACTCAAGAAAAAGATCTGTTTGGTGGAGTATAACACCGAGCATAGCACCTGAGGGCCACTCAATCAGGGTAACTGCTGCAGCATACGGCAACCTTGCAAACCTACGGATAGCGTTCCGAACCTCAGAAGGATTCGTTTAAGACTCTAACAACCATCTACGTCAGGCCCATACTGGAGTATGCAGCACCAGTTTGAATACCACACTAGACAAGCATGACGTCAAAAAAATATAGAGAAAGTGCAAAGGTTTGCAACAAACCTAGTCCCAAAGCTACGGGATTGTCCTATGAAGAAAGGTTGAGGGAAATTCGGCCTGACGACACTGGCGAGCCCAGGAGGGTCAGGGAGACATGATAACGACATATACAATACTGCGCGGAATAGACGAGGTGGACAAAGGACGGGTGTTCCATAGATGGGACACAGACACAAGAGGTCAACAATTGGAAGTTGAAGGACTCAGAAGAATCAAAGGGATTTTTTTTTTTTTGGTAGGAAGTATTTCTTCAGTCATAGAGTAGTCAGGCCATCCGAATAGCCTAAGAAAGTGATGTGGTGGAGGCAGGAATCCAACATAGTTTTAAGGCGAGGTATGAAGAGCTCATGGGGCAGGAGAGAGAGGACCTAGTACAATCACGAGAGGGCGGGCCAGAGCTGAGAATCGACCCCTGCAACCACAAATAGGTGAGTAAATAGGTGAGTACAACACCACATACACTCAGACACACACACACAGAACACATGCACACATGCAACCGGTGAAGACGGGGCCAGGGATCTAGGACTCGACCCCTGCAATCACAAATAGGTGAGTACAAATAGGTGAGTAACACCTAAAAACACACACATATATATATACACACACACATACACACACGCACACACACACCACACAGACACACACATACACACACACACACACACACACACACTGTTAGTAAGTGCAGGTCCAAGCCCAGGAGGTTTGGGGGTCAGGTCACAACAAGAAGTTGTGGCATCCAAGGACCACTGAGACTTCCTAACATAACAACCACAACCACCTACCTTTCAGTACATAATAAACCCACACATAATTTCACACAAATTACACACACACACACACAATCGCTTCACTCCTCCCCCTCCCTACCCCTTACTCCTCTCCCACATAGCACACAGTTCTCCACTCGCCTCCCCCCCTATACACTACATACACACTATTCTACATAACATACAGAACTACATAGGTTTCCCACTCTGAGCAATCAAAATAAAACAAAAATGGGTTTGCCAGAGAGCAATAAACAAGAAAAACCAAGGAAAGGAGGAGGAAGCTGCAAAGGAAGATTGGGCTGCAGAGCTTCATAATAAAGATCATCCATGGAAAAAGAAACTAGAAGAACTTAGCATGAGAATGGAAGAGAGGATAGATATGGAAAGCAGGACGTGGGAGGTGCTGTCAAAGCAGCAGAGGCTAGATACAGAAGTTAGAAGAGAACTGAAAAATCTGAACAGCCTAAAGACTAAAGAACATATTGGGATTAACAACAAGACTGCTACCTCAGCCACAAATAAGGGACAGTAGGAAAGTAAGAGCACAACTGCATGGAGAACTCTATCAGAGGAGACTGTTAGAAAATGAAAAGCTAAGCTTATGTTGAGCCCTCACAGCAACAACAGCCCAAGGAAAGCCGAAAGGGAAAATGACAGGCCACTGAGCCCAAGTACCTTAGCTTAAGTGAAACTGATGAAAAGAAAGCTGCAGTGGCGGAACCAAATTAAATGAAGGATACACCGGGAATGCAGTGGAGAAATGAAAGGGTGAGTCCGGAGTCTTTTGTGTATGCTCCAGGAAGTCGAAGGGAAACATATGAAGCAAGAAAACAAGGGGAAAAAAAAAGCAATTCAAAGCCATCAATGATAAAGCAATAGAAGAAGACGACATGACCCAGCTGAAATTTTCGAGAATAGGGGGTTTGTAAAAAAAGAGCCCTGGCCAGTGAAAGTGACCTTCAAGCAGAACGACTCGACAGGAATCCTGCAGGAGAAAGCCCGATTAAGTGACATGCCGCATCCAGGAAGGTGTAATCTCGACCGCGGCAGAACACAGAAAAAGGCAGAAACTGAGAGAGATGGTCAAAAAAGGCGAAAGAGGAAAGAGAGGGGATAGAGCAGACGGACATGCGATCCCAAACCCAGGAAGAAGATTAAAATACAGCCTCCCTCCTCACAACTTCTATGGAAGCCTTCCCACCAGTCACCCCAGTGCAACCAAACTCTCTAAATCAAAACACCCATGCCACATCCAATGCCCCACCCACTACATTAAAACAAACTCCACCACCACAGCACAACCATAGTTTCCTTACCAGCTCTCCCACTTCCTTCCCCAACCCTAATACACCTCCCCAACCACAGTCCTTAGAAAATAAGTTGAAGGTATGGTATACAAATGCAGAGACATAACAAACAAGTATAAAGAGTGGCATGAAAAGAATCAAGGAGACATCCCAGCCATAAGAGCACTCACAGAAACAAAACTCTACCAGAATTATAACAGATTCATCTTCCATCCGATATCTCAAATCCTCAGGAAAGACAGAGGTAGAGAGGGGGAGGAGGAGTTGCACTGCTCCATTAAAAACCAGTGGGGTTTTTGTGAAAATGGAAGAATGGATGGCACGGGCGAAAGGGACGACTTATAGGAACAATCCAGTCTGAGGACATAAGTGATAAATGCAGTAATGTACAACCACCACAAACTGCAGAGGGCCAAGAGAAGAATATGAAGAGATCAACAAGCATGATCGGAACACTAGTCGAGGTGGCCAGGAGAGCACACATGGGGGAGCAAAGTTTACTAGTTTATGGGTGATTTCAATCACAAGTGAGGAATTGTAGACTGGAAAACCTGGAGCCGCCATGGGGTCCCGACACATGGAAGCCAAGATGTTGGATGTGTACAGGAAAACCTCATAATCAAACTGTTAGAGACACTACAGAGAGAGAGAGGAGAGATGAACCAGCAAGACTGGACCTTGTATTCACCTTGAGTAGTTCGGAAGAACGTCGAGGGTATCAATGGTATGAAAGGCCCCTGGGAGCTTAGTGAATCAGTGTTCTGTGCTTCGACTACATAGTTGACTCCAAGTGGAGAGAGTAGCATGAATAGGCCTGGGAAAAACCAAACGAACCAAAAGGGGGAACTAACTCAGGCAATGAGGAACTTCCTTCAAGAACATTCAGTTGGAGAGGGAACTGACAGGAAAACCATACAAGAAATGATTAACTAATGTGGCAACAAAAAGCAAGGAGCAGAGGGAGAGGTTGTTCCCAAAGGAAACAGAAATAATGGGACGAAAGAAAGGAGTTCCTTGGTTCACGCCAAAGGTGTAGGGAGGCAAAAACTAGGGTGTACTAGAGATGGAAAAGGTACAGAAGACAGAGATCTCAGGAAAATAAAGAGATTAGCCGAATAGCCAGAACCGCGAATATGCAACCATAAGAAGGGAGGCTCAGAGACAATATTAAAATGACATAGCATCAAAAGTAACGACTGGACCCGAAGCTGTTGTACAGACCACATAAGGAGGAAAACACCAGTCAAGGACGGCAGGTAATCAGACTGAGAAGGGTGATGGGGGAATTCACAAAGAATGACGAGAGGTATTCAGAAAAGCACAACAAAAGATTTAAGAGGTATTACAGTGGAAACAGTAGGACTTCCAGGAAATCAGAACATGGGGGCACACCAGCAAGTCTGGATGAGTACATATAACCAAGGAGGAGGTGAAAAGCTGCTATGCGAACTTGACCACCTCAAAGCGGTGGAGGACCAACAACATCTCTATCTCTCCCATTGGTCCTTAATAAAGAGGAAGCATAGATATTGGTGTAGCCATTAACAAAGATCTTCAAACACATCATTTTGAAACCTGGCAACTCCCTGAGTATGGAAAAGGCAAATGTAGTCCCAATTTTTAAAAGAGAGACAACATGAGGCACTAAACTACAGACCTGTATCGCTAAGCGTGTATAAGTATGCAAGGTCATGGAATCATCAGAGGTGAGTGGTGGAGCACCTGTGAAAGAAACAAGTGTATAATTGACAACCAGCACGGATTCAGGAAGGAAAATCCTGTGTCACAAACTTACTAGAGTTTTAATGACAAGGAGACAGAAGTAAGACTAGAGAGAGCGGGGTGGATCGACTTGCATATTTTTGGACTGCAAGAAGGGCCTTTGACCACAGTGTCCTCACAAGAGTTTACTGCAAAAGCTAGAGTCAGCACACATAACAGAAAGGCACTGCAATGGATCAGAGATTACCTGACAGGGAGGCATCAACGAGTCATGGTACGCATCGAGTGTCAGAGTGGGCCGCTGTGTACAAGCGGGGTCCACAGGGGTCCAGTCCTAGGACCAGTGCTGTTCTTGGTATAATGTGAACGACGAATTGAAGGGATAGACCTCAGGCAGGACTACAAAGAGCCTACAGGCTGCAAGCCTGGTCCAGCTACTGGCTCCTTGATTAAACCTGCAAATGCAAAGTCATGAAGATTGGGGAAGGGCAAAGAGACCGCAGACACAATATATTTAGATGGTGGTGAGTGTAACACCTGAGCAGATCTCCTGAGGCACACATCAATCAGATAAACTGCTGCAGCATACGGCGCCTGGCAAACCTACGATACGTTCCGGTACCTCATAAGGATTCGTTTAAGACTCTGTATAACCATTATGTCATGCCCATACTGGAGTAAGCAGCACCATTTTGCAATCCACACTCCTAGTCAAGCACGTCAGAAATTAAAAAGTGCAAAGTTTGCAACAAAGACTAGTCCCAGAGCTACGGGATTGTCCTACGAAAATGGTTGAGGGAAGTCCGGCCTGACGACACTGGAGACAGGAGGTCAGGAGCCATGATAACGACATGGGAATGTTCCAGAGAAGGAAAACAGACCACAAGCAGTCACAATTGAAGCTGAAAGCTCCAGAAAGAATCAAGTGATGTTAGGAAGTATTCGTCAGTCATAGAGGGTCAGGCCCGAGAATAGCCTAGAAAGTGACGTAGGAGGCGGGAACCATACATAGTTTAAAAAGGAAAGGCGAAGGTATGATAGAGCGCATGGGGCAGGGAGAGAGGAGGACCTAGTAGCAATCAGCGAAGAGGCGGGGCCAGAGCCCTGAATCGACCCCTGCAACCACAAATAGGTGGAGTACACATAAGTTGAGTACACACAGGATCCTGCAGTAGAAAAGCTCGACTAAGTGACCATCGACATACTCAGAAAGGTGTACCTCGTCCATGGGGGATAAACACGAGATGATAAAGGCAGAAACTGAAAGAAGGTTTACAACGCTGCAAAAGGAAAGAGAGGCAGTGATGAATGGGCTGGAGAACCCACTCTCGAGGAAAAGCAATCAAACTCAACAGAACCACCTTCAATAGGCCCTCAACCAGACTCCCCAGTGCAACCATATTAATATAACCCCAAACCCAACACACTACCGTATCCAAGTGCCTCCTCCCCCGCTCATCAAAAACTCCCACCTTCCACACAACCCCCCAATAGTTCCTCCCCAGGTCTCCCACTTTTCCAACCTCAACATACCCCTCAGACCACAGTTTTAGAAAACAAATTCAAGGTTTGTATACAAATGTGAATGGAATAACAAACAAATGTGAGGTGTGACAGGAATGAATCAAGAAGATGTCCCCAGACAGCAAAGCACTCACAGAAACGAAGCTCACTGGGATGATAACAGACACAGTACTTTCCACACCTGGATCCAGATCCTGAGGAAGATAGAGGGACAGAGGTAGGACTGGTGCACTGCTGCATTAAAAACCAGTTGGGATTTGAGGAAATGGAAGGGCGGAAACAAGTACGAAGGGACTACATAAGATCAATTCATTCTGGGGCCATAAGGTGGTAATTTGAAGTGATAACGAACTTACTCGCCACAGAACTGCGGGAGCTCAAGAGAAAGAATGTGAAAACTACATCGGAGGCAATAGTCCAACACGCAGTAGAGGTGCCAGAAAGAGCACACACGGGTAGTGCCAAAGTTACTAGTATGAGTGATTTCAATCACAGAGACTGGGAAAACCTGGAGCTCTACATGGGGTACCCGAACATGGAGAGCCAGGAGGATGATGTGGTAATAAAAAGCCTCATGCATCACCATGTTAGGGATACCTACAAAGGGAGAGTGAAGACCAACAGCAAGATAGTGACCCTGTATTCACCCTGAGTATACGGACATCGAGAACAACAATACGAAAGGCCTCCTTCCGAGCATAGTGATCACATGGTATCTGAGCATTGAAGCTTAGTAAGTTACAAGTAAGAGGGCAGCAGGAGTATAATGAAAAAGCCAAACTACAAAAAGGGAGCTAACACAGGCATGAGGAATCTTCCTGCAAGAGGTTCCAGTGGGAAAAGAGATTTGAAAGGAAAATCAGTAAACGAAATGGTGGATTATATGACAACAAAATCAATGAGGCAGAGAAGAGGTTTGTTCCCAATGGAAAAAAAATACTGAGAAGACCAGAACGAGCCCTTGGTACACCCAAAAGTGTAGGTGAGGCAAAAACTAAGTGTGCTTAGAGAAGGAAAAAAAACAGAAGACAAAGGACTCAAGAAATAAAGAGATTTATCGAAAAACACAGAAACGAGTATGCACAGATAAGGAGTGAGAACCACAACATTGGCGGAAAAGACATAACAATCGAAAGTCACGTCTGACCTGAACACTTGTATAGGCCACATCAGAGGAAAGGCAACAACCCAAAAAGAACAGGTATTGGGCAGAGGAGGGAAGGTGGAGTTTACAAAAAAAAAAGACCAACAAACATGTGAGTACACAAAGAATGTAGGAAGTATTTACACCAACGAGAGAGACACCAACAAGTCTGGATGAAATACACACAACCGAGTAGGAGGAGAAGAAGCTGGTACATTCCTTTGTACCTGACAAGCCAGGTGGACCCACATAAAATTTGCCCATGGCCCCTAGAAAACGGAGCAAGATGCGAGTGAGGCCACTAATAACAATCTTCAACAAATCCATTGAAGACGGCAAAAGTAGTCCATTATCGTAATGGAGCAGATTATCAGGGAGGAAAGTGATGGTGCACCTAGAAAGGAACCACAAGCTTATAATGACAACCAGCATGGTTTTCCAGGGAAGGGAAATCCTTGGGGGGGGTGTTAACAAACCAACTAAGGTTTTAAGAAAAGGTAACGAAGTAAGACATGTCAGACAGGAGTAGGTAGATTGCATTTTTAGTGACTGCAGTCCTCACATGGCCCCACACAAGAGAAAAATGCAAAAGCCTAAGGATCAGGAAAGCATAACAGGAAAGGCACTGCAATGAGCATAGAATACTTTAACAGGAGGCACCAACGACTCAGGTAGGTGACAAGGTGTCAGAGTGGGCGCCTGTGACGAGCGGGGTTCCACAGGTTAATTCTAACCAAGAGATGTTGTTGGTATTTATGAATGACAAGAGGAAGGACACTCAAACGTGTCCCTGTTTTTGCAGATAATGTGAAGTTAGTGAGTAGAATTAAATCAGATGAGGATGCATGCAGAACTACAAAAATGACCTGGTCATGCTACGAGCCTGGTCCACAGCTGGCTCCAGGAATTTAACTCCCACGAAATTAAAAGTCATAAAGAACGGGAACGACATAGAAGACCGCAGAGTACAGGCTATGGGCCAAAGAAGTGCAACCTCACCAAGGAAAAAGATCTTGGGGGCTATAATACCGGACACATCTCCTGGGATGCACATCAACCAGATAACTGGTGCAGCATATGGGCGCCTGGCAAAACCCTAAGAATGGCATTCCGATTTCTCAGTAAAAGGAATTCGTTCAAGACTCTGTTACTGTGTATGTCTGGCCCATACCGGAGTATGCGGCACCATTTTTCGAATCCACACACCTGGGTCAAGCACATGAAGATATTAATAAAGTTTTCAAAGATTTGCAATAAAGACTGCTTAGCGGAGCTAAGAGAAATGTCTTATGAAGAAAGGCTAAAGAAAGTCAACCTGACGTCACTGGGGTAGGGGGACACTTGAAATGACATGTAAAATACTACGAAAATTAACAAGTGGACAGAGACGGTGTTCCGAGGTGGACACGAAAACAAGGGATCACAGTTGGAATTGAAGACTCAGATGAAATCAAGGGAGTTACGAAGTCTATAGGAAGTGAATACTCTGGAAAGTGATGTAGTGCAGGCAGGAACAAACCCAATTTTTAAGACGAGGTTGATAAAAGCTCATAGCAGGGAGAGAGAGGACCAAGTAGCGCTAGCGAAGAGTGGGCAGGAGCTAAAAAATTCAACCCCTGGAACTAAACCAAAATATGAGTACATACCACGCACACACATAACCAGCGAGCCAAGTCCGTGATGAGTTATCACAGTGGGCGCCTGTGACGAGCGGGTCCCCCGGGTCAGTCCTTGGGACCAGTGGTATATCTTGTTAATATGGTTGAAGGCCATGACAGAATGGATAGACTCAGAAGTGACCCTGTTAACACAATGAAGTGAAGTTAAAATAGAATTAAATCAGATTCGGACTCAGACAAGGTCTACAAAGAGACCTGGACAGGCTGGACGCGTGGTCCAGCACTGGCTCCTAGAATTTAACCCCGTCAAATCAAGTCATGAGCTTCGGAGAAGGGCAAAGAAGACGCGGAGTACAGGCTAGGCGGCCAAAGATGCAAACCTCACTCAAGGAAAAGATCTAGGGTGAGTGTAACTACGATACGTCACCGAGAAGCACACATTAACCAGATAACTGCTGCAGAGCACATGGAACGCCTGGCAACCTGAGAGTAGCGTTCCTGAAATCTTCTCAGTAAGAAAATCGTTCAAGACTCTATACACTATGTACGTCAGGCCCATACTGAAGTACACAGCACCAAGTTTGGAACAAAACACCAGGCCAAACAAGTAGAAATAGAGAAAGTGCCAAGGTTTGCAACAAGGCCTGATTCCAGAGCTGCGAAATGACCCTACGAGAAGGTTAAGAGAAAATCGTCCTTACGACACAGGGGATGAGGATCTGGGGAGACATGATAGCAACATAAAAAATACTGCATGGAATAGACAAGGTGGACAGAGACACGATGTTCCAGAGATGGGACACAAAAAACATGGGCCACAATTGGAAGCTGAAGACTCATATGAGTCAAAGGGGTGTTAGAAGTATTTCTTTAGCTGCAGAGTTGTTAGGAAGTGAAATAATCTGGCAAGCGATGTAGTGGAGGCAGGAACCATACATAGTTTTAAGACGAGGTATGATAAAGCTCATGGAGCAGGGAGAGGTGGGGACCCAGTATTGGTCAGTGAAGATGCGGGGCCAGAAGCTGAGCCTCGACCCCTGCAATTACAAATAGGTTATTACCGGAACCCTTGACACCAGCCGTATAAATATGGATCACAGTCACTACATCTCCCTTCACCCTCACTCACACAACCACACATCTCCCCACTCCCCTCTCCTTCTAAAACAGTCCCACTCCCTCCAAACCATCACTTCTCAACCACTCCCCTAATCCATCCCTCCCTACGCTTTCCACCTAATCCTCCAGTCCCTACCCATCGCCTATAAATCCCTCCCTCCCTACTCCAGTAATCAATCACTCCCTGCCCACTCCCTCTGAACCATCTCTCCCCTCTCATCCATCAATCCCTACCCCCCCCAAATCCCTCCCTCCATACCCATTACCTTAATCCATCACTCCCTACGCCCTCATCACTTATAATACAGATATTAAACAGATCTGACTCCCTACCAGCTCCCTCTAATCCATAACTCAATACTCAACCTGTCCTTCACTTCCGCTCTCTCCCCTCTTATGAGTACACACACACATATATAACGATTTAATTGGTAGCTGGAAGTGGGGTGTGTGAATGATAGACGTCTTCCCGAGGCTTCTTTGTTTATTTGCTATGTCGTGGTGGGTACACAGGCTTGTGTGTTTGCCCACGGCCAGGGTAGGGCCATGCTCACGAGGAGAGAATTTGGCCGCCTTCTGTCTTGCTGCTTGGCTGCTGTGTGAGTGTGTGTGGGCCCAGCATCCCACAGACTTGGGCAGGCCCAGAGGGCAGCACTTTAGTGGCATGAAATATGGACTAAACTGGCAGACAGCAAGGCTGTCTGTGCAGACAGTACAGGCTGTCTACATATGCTCGGCCACCTACCACATGGTCGTCCCGACCATGTCTGGCGGTAAAAGAAAACTCGGTCTCTCTCTTGTAGGAAACAGGGCACAGAACACAAAATAAAAAACATATATATACATATGGACATGGAAAAAAAAAACTTCCTACTGAGAGGGAAGAAAAAGCATGTGGGGTGTGCTAAACATCGTGGTCAAAGGGAGTGAGCGTCGAAGGGCATCACTGCACGCCTTCCTGCATCTGGACCCGATACTGCAACACATGAGACATCGCTGTGGCTGAGCTGACAAAAG
>NW_026504202.1:0-13253 GCF_026875155.1 Cherax quadricarinatus
ACTCCTGATTTATATATATTTCTTTCTAACATTTAAGTCATCTGAGTTTTATGTATAAGTAAGTTTTAATTCAGGTATACCAGTTATATAGAATTATCATACATAGCAGCATCGAGAACCTAGGATAACCCAAAAAAGTCCCAGTTATTTATTTCCTTTATAACCTCCAAATACAATGTGTTACTCTTTTAGAAATGAATTTTAGACCTTAAAACTATTATATTTCCTATTAAAAATGATATTCAATCCCAATATGACTGTTTCCTTTAATTAATTTCTAATTACAGTAAATAAATTATTTACATTAATTTTCATTTTAGAACTTTATTTATTATGTAAAACCTAATTAAAATGAATATAAATATCTGTTTCCTTAATTAATTTCTACTAAATTTTAATTTATAATTTATCTATTAATATATGATCTTAAATCTGCACTTTCAATGTTTTTTCCCTCTTTTTTTTACATTCATTTCTCCGTTAAAACTACAATTTCTTCCTTTGAAGAAAACTAACTAGTTTTCTTTGATTGAATTTACGGGTACTATTATATTTTTTAAAAGTACTAACACTTCCCCCTAGGTCTATCCAAAATTCTCACCCCTGTCTCTTACCTCCCACCCCGCACCCCCCCGGAAAGGGGGGGTCAGGGGGAGAAATTTTATCTACTCCTCTAGAAGGGTAGTGGACGAAATCACTTATTTGCATCTTCTTCCTCCCTCCTCTGTACTTGGCATTCTATTGAATGACAATCACAACACATGCTCATATCTCTCTCTCAACTTCCACATATATTTAAAATCCCTAGAACGACCCAAAATCAATGTTCTTAACTTTTCTTTTATCTAATTATTGCAAATTTTATATATAAAACTAATAAATCCCCTCCATAAATTAATAATTATAATCCTGTGCTTTTAATAATTCTTTATCATATCATAATAAAAGCTACTTCTCATAAATAATACATTAAAATAGAACAAAATACAAAAAAATTACACATTCATATAGACAAAACTAATAGTGGTTTTCTTCTCAAGGTACATAGAGGTGACATGTTACTTTATTATTTACACACTCTTCCTAATTACTCTTTCAAACATTAATATATATCTTGAAATTGTTCATATCATCAAAAACCACCTCAACTTACATCTCTTTCATCCTTCTTTACTACAAAAAAGACCAGTATTATCACTGCTTCTCTTAAATAACGTATCATTGGCACCATTTCGTCCCGTCTGACTCTGGCCAGTTTTACTTCCTGGCTTCTTTCAAGTACAATTTGTTTCAAGACAACAAACTTGTCATTTCAACAATAGTTTTATATTTATATTTCCTTTCCCTTAACTAATAATATACTCTATTCCAAAGATATTTAACTTTCATAAAAACATAATTATTTATTTGTGTAATACTTTAACTTAAGTATGTCCTCCTTCACTGTGTGCTTAATACTGCTGACTGCCAGTTCATCACAAATTTTCAATCCTTGTCTTTGCTGCTGAGATACTTTTGATTTCAGGAAAAATTATTATTTTAACTTCAACCATCTTCCATCAACAATGATTTTTCTGATGCCTTAATCCATTTTAAATGATTTATAATACCATTAATTGTGCCTTCATTCAAGCTCCTCTGCATGTACCCTCTTCACATCAAACAAATATAAAATATGACCTTCATGTCATTTATAAACTTGATTCATGCACAGAAAACAATTGACAATGTACCTTTCCTGGGGAGGTTATTAAGGGCCTGTGGAAGTCATGCATATGTGCCTAGGGGAGGTTATAGAGGGCGTAGAGAGGTTATTCTCAGGGCCTCGGGACGTATTAGGGCCTTTGGAGTTATACAGAGCCTATGGATATTTATACGGCTTAGGGAGGTTAATATGGGGCCTGGGTTTTTTTGGGGCTTGTGAGGCTATTGGGGGACTGGCGAGTTTCTAGGGTCCTTGGGAGGTTATTAGGGTCCTGGTGAGGTATTAGGGACTTGGTAGTTGTTATGAGCTTGGGGAGGTTATTAGTGGTGTTGGGGAGTTATACGGAGCCTGGGGACGGTTTATTAGGGCATGGGGAGTTATACAGGGCCTGGAAGGTTAAGGCCTGGGAGGTTATTAGTGTCTGTGGAGGTTATTAGGGCCTGTGGAGTCTATACAGAGCCGGGTGGGAAAAAAAAAAGGGTATTAGTGGCCTGGGGAGGTTATTATGGGCATTGGGAGAGATTATACGGGGACCTTGGTAGGTTAACAGTGGCCTGGGAGTTTACTGGGGACCTGGGAGTTTTACTGGGGGCCTGGGGAAGTTACTATGGTCCTTTGGAGGTTACTAGAAGCCTACGAGAGCTTCTTAGGAGCCTGTGGATGTTATTAGAGAGCCTTGGTAGGTTATTAGGGGACCTGGGAGGTTATCTGTAGGAGGGCCTGGCTACGTTATTATGCTATTAAGGGGCCCCTGGGGAGGACTTTACAGTGCCTTGGGAGGTTATTAGGGGGCTGTAGAGGTATTAGTGCCTGGGGAGGTTACTAGGGGCCTGGGAGGTTATACCGGGCCCTGTGGAGGCTATTAAGGGGTCTTTGGGAGGTTACTAGTGGCCTGGGAGGTTCGTAGGGAGTGGGGAGTTGTTATGGGCATCTGGAGTTATTAGAATCCTGGGGCGCGATATACAGGGCCTGGGGAGGTATTATGAGGCCTTAGCGGAGGATATACTGGGCCCCTGGGAAGGTTATTAGGGGCCTGAGTAGGTCACTAGGGTCCTTTGGAGGTTACTAGAAGCCTCGGAAGGTTCTTAGGGGCCTGTGTAGGTTATTAGGAGCCTTGGTAGGTTTTTCGGGACCTGGCAGTACTTATACAGAGCCTGGCTAGGTTATTAGGCAATTAGGTTAGGTTTTTAGGGGCCTGGAGAAGTTATTATGGGCCATGGAGGTTATTAGTGGCCTGGGGAGGTTACTGGGGGCCTGGGGAGGTTATGTGGGGCCTGTGGAGGTTATACACCGATTGGTGAGGTTATACGGGGCCTCGAGAGGTTATTATGGGTCAGGTGAGGTTACTAGGGCCTGGGAGGGTTTTAGGGGCCTGGGGAGGTTGTTAGGGCGATCTGGAGGTTATTAGGGGCTTGGGGAGGTTATTATGGGCCTGAGATGTTACTAGGGGCCTAGGGATTTTATACAGAGCCTGTGGGTTATAAGGGCCTGGGGAGGTTATTAGGGGACCTGAGTGGTTATTGGGCCTGGGGCGGTTATATGGTAGCCTGGGGGTTATAAAAAGTCCTGGAGAGGGTTTGAGGGGACGGGAAGGTTATTAGGGCTTGGGAATGTATACTGTAGCCTTGGGAGTTACTAGTGGCCCTCTTGAGGTTATTGGGGCCTGGGAGGCTATTAGGAGCTTTGGAGATTATTAGGGGCCTGGGGAGGTAACGAAGCCTGGGGACGTTAATAAGGGCCTGGGGATGTTACACAACAGCCAGGTGAGTTATAGAGGGACTTGCAAGGTTTAAACAGCCTCGTATGGTTTATTAGGGGCCTCGGAGGTTTTAACATGGCCACTATGATTCATACGAGCTTGGTAGTTTTTATGACTTAGAGGAGTTATTGGAAGACTGCAGAGAGTTTCTAGGGGTCCTGAAGAGAGGTTATTAGTTGGCCCTGGGGAGGTTATTAGGGGCCGGAGTTGTTAAGGTGATCTAGATATTAGGGCTTGAGAGGCTATGCAGGGCCTGGGAGGTTTATAGGGCCTGGGATTTTACTAGGGGCCTAGGATTTTAATACAGGGCCTGGGAGTTATTAGGGGCCTAGGAGGTTATCAGGTCTGGAAGGTCATTAGGCTGAGAGTTTATTAGGGCCTGGGGAGTTTATATATTAAGAGACCATACAAAAATTGTCAGGGCCCGAGAACTGTTCAACTGTCCTCCAGCATACATAAAGGGGATTACCAACAGACCACTGGCAGTCTACAAGCTGGCACTTGGACAAGCACCTAAAGTGTCGGTTCCAGATCAGCCGGCTTGAGGCTCGTACGTTGGTGCGCGGCAAGCCAGCATAACAAGCCTGGTTGATCAGGCTCTGACCACCAGGAGCCTGGTCACAAGAACCGGCCCGCTGGGGTCGTTGACCAGGTAACTCCAGGTAATGGGCCTGGGGGGATTCAATGACGGTCCCTGGAGAGAGGTTTGAGGGGTCGCAGGGAGGTTATTAGAGGGCCTGGGTATGTTACATGTGGAGCCTGGGAAGGCAACATAGTTGTCTCTCTTTGGGTGAGTTATTATGGGACTGGGAAGGTTTTTAGGGGCTTTGGTAGCTTATTAGGTGCCGGGAGAGGTTATACAAGCTGAGGAGATTAATAAGGGCCTGGGGATGTAAACACAGGGCTAGGGGAGGTTTATAGAGGGACATTGCGCTAGGTTAAACAGGGCCTCGGTAGGTTATTAGGGGCCTTGGGAGGTTTTACACTGCCTATGGATTTATATATGGAACTGGGTAGTTTTTATGGGCTTGAGAACTCCCAGAGGTTACTAGTGGCCTGTGGAGTGGTCAATATAGGGGGCCTGGGGAGTTTTATAGGGGGCACAATGGGTAGGTTATTATAGGCTTGGGGAGGTTATTAGGTGCTTGGAGAGGATATACGGGCCAGGGGCCTGCGGAGGTTATTATGGGCCTTGTGGAGGTTATTAGGGGCCTGGGAGGTTATTAGGGCCTGGGTAGGTTTATACAGGCCAGGGGATGGTTAGGGCTAGGTTAAGGTTTCGGTTAGCTTCCGTTAGGTTTGATAAGGTTAAGATAGGTTAGGTTAGGTGAGGTTATGTTTAGGTTAAGTTTCGTTAGTTTAGGTAGGTTTAGGTTAGGTTTAGTTAGTTTTAGGTTAGGTTTAGCTTAAGTTAGGTTACGTTATGTTAGGTTGGTAGGTTCAGTTTAGGTAAGGTTAGATTGGTTAGGTTATGTTTGTTTGGTTACGTATATGCTAGCGTCTTGGTTAGGATTAGGTTATTAAGGGGCTGGGGAGGTTATGGGGCTGTGAGGTTTATTTAAGGGCAGAAAAGGATATACGGGGGCCTGGGGAAGGTTATACACGGCCTGGGAGTTATACAGGGCCTGGGGAGGTTTATTAGGCTTTGGAGGTTCCTGGCCTGGGGAGGCATTATTTAGGGGCCTTGGGGAGGTTTTACCTGGCCTGGTAGGTTAATTTAGTACCTTGCAGCGGATATACAGGCGCTTGGGAGGTTATTCGGGCCTACAGACGTTATTAGAGGTCTGAGGAAGTTATTAGGGGCTGGAGGTTATACGGACCATGGAGGTATACAGCGCCTTGATTTATTAGGAGCCTGGGGGAGGATATTAGAGGGCTTGTCGATGTTATTAGGAGCTAGGGGAGGTTAAGGGGCCTGGGAGGTTACACAAAGCCTGGGGGGGTATTAAGGGCTTGTAAGCTTATGCATTGCCAGGGGAGGTATAGAGGGCCTAGGGAGTTATAAAGGGCTTGGGTGAGGATTATTAGGGACCTTTATAGGTTAAACAAGGCCTAGATTTTATACAGGCTAAGGGGAGAGTTAATGGGGCCTGGGGTTTTTCACAGGATTGGGGAGGTTATTGGGACTTGCCAGTTTCTTTCTAGGACCTGGAGAAGGTTATTAGGGGCCTGGGCAGGTAAGTTAGGGGCCTGTGTAGGTTTGTTAGGGGTTGGGGAGGTTCATTAGGCGTTGGGGGTTATGACGGGGGCTTAGGGACGTTATTATTGGCCTGGGAGGTTCTACAGGTCCTGGAAGTTAGTAGGGGCCTGGGGAGGTTATTAGTGACCTGGGGTGGTTATTAGATGCCTGGGGAGGCTATACAGTGCGGGGTGGGGTATTAGGGGCCTGGGGAGGTTATTATGGGCCTTGGGAGGATATACGGGGACTGGGGAGGTTATTAGTGGCCTGGGGAGGTTATTAGTGTCCTCTGGAGGTTACTAGAAGCCTCGGGAGGTTCTTAGGAGCCTGTGTATGTTATTAGTAGCCTTTGTAGGTTATTAGGGGACCTGGGGAGGTTATATAGGGCCTGGGGAGGTTATTAGGTGGCTGTGGAGATTATTAGTGACTAAGGGCCTGAGGAGGTTATACGGGGCCTGGGAGGTTATATGGGGCACCCTCCGTGTGTGAAGCGGGAGTTTTAGCCACCAGACCACCGGTCAAGTTCAGTGTCACAGGTTAGCTTTAGCGCCATTAGGATTGCAAACAATTCACTTTGCAGTGTAGACGCCCAGTTGTTAATTCTTATGCCTAACTCAACAAATTTATTATCGTTCTTAACTAGGGAGGTGGCAACAAGAGCAGATGCAGCCCTGCCAGAAGACTCCTGTTTAGATCCATCAGTGTATATAATGTGTTGAAGAAGAAGTAGTGTTGCTAGTGATAGTAATGGCGGTGGTGGCAGAGAACAGTTATTACACAATTCCACAGCTCCAACACCCCCTAGCTACCGACCCGGCAGAGGGTGCGCGTGTACACACATATACTGGCTGCCTCCCTGAGTACATTTTTCAATCAAGACAATACGAAAATATTTCTCCTTTTATTGTCAAAAAATATATTTCCCATGACAAATAGTTATTTTGTGAGGCCTCACAACCTTACTTTTTTACAATTACAAGTTTACATAAAATAAAATTAGATGTGAAACGTAGCAAATATATTAATCCGCAGAACACAAAAATATTAGAGAGAAAACTAATTTTCCTTAAGCATGGAGAGACGAAGGCGTAGCCTCTACAGGTAGTTACCACTTAGTTTTATTCTTTAAACAACACTATTTATAGCTTTATGTTAATATAATTGTAATGGTGTATTGCTGCTATCAATCAAAATAACATAAGCCACATTCTATTACATCTGTCTCTCCCTAATTTTACTACAAAATTACGAGTCATTAGGATTTTTTCTTAAATAACATCACTGGCAGCCTTGTCCTGCTCTCTCATCCTGACAACCAGTGACGCGCTACTACGCGCTGCGTCGATTGTCCTTACCTTGTTGCATTACTATGGTTTCAAACAACTCTTGTCATCTAGGGAATTCTTTCAACCTATAATCAACGTTTATATTTCCTTTCTCCTAAATTAAGTAAACTCTTGCCTCAAACAAAGTATTTATTTGTGTACAACAATATATTACAACATGTATATTACTATTGCGAGTGATATGCACTGTTATCTCATATCTGTTTTTCTGGTTGTCCTGGCTGTGATACTTTTGAATCACAGACAATTATTTATCTTCGTCTTTTAAAAAGATTTGATTTCTTGTTTCCTTAAAAAGATATCACCAACCCTTGATTTAGCTAGGCCCGTATAGCCCTTTGTGCATGTACTATATTCAAATGAATATATTATTATTATTATTATTATTATTATTAACTTATATTATTATTATTAACAGCTCTCTGCCCTAAATCTTTGACGGTTTTTGGTGGCAGCCGTTAATTGAACTTAGTGTGGTAGGTGTCTGGCCCATGCTGGGGTATAGCAAAGTGCTCCAACCTGATCTAATTAGGAACTTTTTATTCCTGTTTCTATTAACTTAGGAACTTTTGTTCTTTTTCGTTCCTGTTCACCTTGTGGCAACAAATCTTTGCTGTTTATCGACAATTTAGGCTGGATGATACTCAG
This sequence comes from Cherax quadricarinatus, assembly GCF_026875155.1. NCBI lineage: Eukaryota > Metazoa > Arthropoda > Malacostraca > Decapoda > Parastacidae > Cherax > Cherax quadricarinatus. Next base: position 7,638 of record NW_026504202.1, read on the forward strand.
CTCACCTCTTACTCGACCCTTAATAAACCCAACAAAGATAAACGTATTTCCTCTTCATTCGAGTAACACAAAACTTTTTTTTTTTTTTTTACTTTTTTTTCCTTTCCGGCCAAAAACACAACAAATGGCGAGTATTTTCCTACAAATATAGCAAAGTTTGCTGCAGAATGCGATGTCTGGGCAGCCACACAATCCTTGATGGAAAGTAAGTGTCTGAAAAGGCAAGTTTAAGGCCATTTTCAAGTAGTTGCCAGTAATTATTTCTCTAATATGTAATTATATATTTTTTATTTCTCTATAACAGAACATACACAGACCACAGCTGACATCAGTGACATGATACAGACCAACAGCTGACATCGTGACATGCTGCTATAAAGAATTCCTTCTTATGCAGAGCATTTCTCCGCAATACATGTGACCCACACCAGTCACCTAACACCCAGGGTATGACCCACTACCAATCACCTAACACCCAGGTAATGACCCACAACCAATCACCTACCCCCAGGGTAAATGACCAGCACCAATCACCTAACACCCAGTGTATGACCACACCATCACCTAACACCCAGGTGAGACCCACACCAATCATGCTAGACACCAGGGTGTGACCCACTCCAACCACCTAACACAACCAGGGGTGACCCACCCCAAATCACCTAACAACCCAGGGTGTGACCTACAACCAATTCACCTAACACCCAGGGTATGTACCCACACCAATTCACCAAAACACCCAGGTTGTGACCCACACCAATCACCAAACACCAGGGTGTGACCCACACCAGTCACACTAAATACCCACAGTGTGGCCCACACCAGTCCACCTAACACTCAGGTTTGACCCCACACCAATAAGCTAACACCCAGGTGTGACCCATACCAATTCACCTAACACCTAGGGTGGTGGGTTGACCCACCACCAATCCACTAATAACCAGAAAGCAACCCACCACCATCATTAATAACCAGATGTAACCAACGTCACTACCACTAACCACCCAGCATGCGACCAACAATATCGTCCTAACAACCCAGGGTGCAACCCACACTAGTCACTAAATACCAGGATAGAAACCAAATCAAGTTTCACTATATACCCCAGATCCAAACCCAATTACAGCTCACTAAATACCCAGATAGTAGCAACCACAATAGTCCCACTAACACCCAGGTACCTATTTTACTGCTAGGTCAACACTGGACAAACAGGTGTCTTAAATACACTCCCTACATGTTTCCACCTGTACCAGCGATCTACCCCCCCAGTCTTCAGTGTGTGAGGCCACAATCTGCTACCAACCCAGCCACAGGGGTGGAATGAATGTAATTATTTAATTGTAATTGTCTATTTCACTCACAATTAACCAAATCAGCAAATGATGACCAAACCAAGTCCAAAGGACACAACACTTCCACACAGAACACATGTACATTGTTTCTCTCAACTGTGAGTCTGTTGCGCTAATTGCAATTTTACCTTAATATGCTATTAACACCACTTGACGCTTGCAGTCCTAAGGCCAAAAATAAATAGGCACCTTGAGCTTCCTCATTGTTAAAGGTGGCCTAAGAGACCACCTGTAATATATATTTTTGCGATGGTACTGGTACATACACATTCAGTTACACACAAAGTATCGCACGTATGGTGGAACCTCGTACTCGAACACCCTCCCTAACCTTGAACAATTCCAGTCACATCGAATGCTTACTTTGGTAAAAACATTGACTCAGATGGTTGACAATTTGAGCCGCAACTCTACCAAACAAAACACTATGTGCCAAGAACTTCCCTGTGAACTATTTTGTGTTTCTACACAATTTTTTGTTGTCTTTTTTTTAATTTTTTATTATTTCTATAAATAAATTCACTGTGGTGCCTAAGATGAGTGATAACAGCCAACAAAAAAGACAATTGGTCTTGGGAACTAAATTTAAAAAAGATAAACTCCTTTTGTTTTTTATATCAACCCCGAACTGGGTGCGAATAGCCATTTTGTTGAAAAAAATATTAATGTGTACATAACCTAGGATAACACAAAAAGTCCTAGCCCAGTTCATTCAATCCGAACGTTAAACTAATCCTCCTACTTGCCTGCCATATGCAGTAATATGGCAGGGCATATGGTTGCACAACATGGTCTCTATTATTTGTAAAAAAATACATATTAAAATGTGGTAAAAGTACATTTTCCCCAAATAAAATAAATAATGTCAAGTGTGTTCTGAGAATAAGAAAAAATGCTTTATACAAAATATTAAAGAACAAATAGACAGTGCAACTCTATACTTTTCTTTTAAATTATTAAATGTCAAACCATTATGGTGTTGATGTAGCAGTTGCCACCTGCTTCAATATATCTTTAAATTTTGGTGCTACTGCAAATACTACTGTTTCTCACAACCAACTGCCAATTTTCTAAGTAATCAACATAAAGAATTAGACATTCCATGAACCGATATACATTTTCAACAATAACATACACCTTGGTTGGTATTTTTTCATTTGTTACTCTGTAAAGGCCTTTTCATATGTTAACAATGCAACAACTGTATTCTAACTATACAGTAATAATGAAAACAACCCAGTTCCATATAATGGCAGGGATGCCCTGGTTTAAACAGCATGATAGTTTCCAGGAGTACTGATATACAAAAAAAAAAAATGATGAAACGTGAAACATAGTCGTTTTCCCTCTCCACTTTCCAGTGAATGTAAAAGCCTGATAACATATTTACTATTCAATCCAGAACTAGTGTATAAAAATTTCATATACATCCCTACTTACTCATTTGCAACATACTCTATTACCGATGCCTCAACTTACGACGCTTCTCTGACCAGTAGTCGCGTACCTAAATATTTACGGTGCACCCTCAGTTATCGGCCGCAACCTGTTAATGGCCAACTCGGTGATTGGCCGGATTTTTATCGGCTCCCGGTGATGGGCCCTGTCAGACACGTCCGTCCACCGGCAGGGGACCGCTTGCGTGTCAGTTTTGGTTCTGTGTCTTTTCGGTGCGTGAGGAAGCATCTGCTCATAACTCCAAATATTTGGCTTTCTTTCCAGTGTTTTTAGTGTTTTTTATTTTTGCAGTGACAAAACTGCAAAATAAACAACCATGTGCTCCAAAGAAAGTTCCTAGTAAATTCCTGTGGTCAGAAAGTGAGAAACACCATGGAATTTAAGCATAGAGTGCACAGCAATCAGGAAGTTAACCAGTCATGCAGGGATATAGCTGTAGCAGGCATGCAGAGAGTGTACAGGCATGCAGGAGTGTAGCAGGCATGCAGGAAGTGTAGCAGGCATGCCAAGGAGTAATAACAGAGCATGCAGGAGTGTAGCAGCAACATGCAGGAAGTGTAGCAGGCATGCAGGAAGTGTAGCAGGCATAGCAAGAAGTGTAACAGGCATGCAGGAGTGTAACAGGCATGCAAGAGTGTAACAGACATCGGAAGTGTACACAGGCATCAAGGAAGTGTAAGCAGGCTGCAAGAAAGTGTAACAGCATGCAAGGAGTATAACAGCATGCAGGGAGTGTAGCAGACATGCAGGAATGTAGGCAGGCATGCCAGGAAGTGTAGCAAGGCATGCAAGAGTGTAACAGCCGGCATACAGGGAGTGTAAACAGGCATGCGAAAGTGTAGCAGGCATGCAAGGAGTAAAACAGGCATGCAGGGAGTGTAACAGTCATACAGGGAGTTGTAGCAGAGACATACAGGAAAGTGTAGCAGGCATGCCAGGAAGTGTAAGAGGCATGCAGAAGTGTAACAGCATGCACGGAGTGTAACAGGCATGCAAGAAGTGTATGCAGAGCATGTAGGGAGTGTAAGCAGACTTGCAGGAAAGTGTAGCAGCATGCGAGGAAGTGTAGCAGTGCATGCAGGAAGTGTAAGCAGGCATGCAGAAGTTAGAGAGCATTCCAGTAGCCAGCATTAGTCTTTACAAACATATTTAATACTGATTTACAATTGTTAAAAATATTTTTGGTGAATAGTTTTAGTCAATAAAAACAATAATGTAATTACTACCATTAAATCATATGGGCAAATACACTTTAGGTTTTCGGCTCAATTTCCCGTTTAGTGTAGCCCGAGCATCTGGAACGGAATTATGGCCGATAAACCGAGGGACACACTGTATATTTACAGCTGATTTCCCTCTAATCTTTTTATTTCAATATACAGTACACTATTGTATAAGCACTTACGAATATACCCGAAAGGTTATAAATGGTGCAAAGGTGACATTAAAACAATATCAAAGATGAGACACACAAACTCACTACTATTATAGTATGCTCCTCACTTAGCGACACATTCGTTTAACGATGTGGCATTAGGAACGGAACTCCGTCATTAAGTGAGGAGAGGTTGTACAGTACACACAATACAGTGGACCCCCCGCATAACGATATTATTTCAATCCAGAAGTCTGTTTGGGTGCCGTTATAGACCGAATTTGTTCCCATAAGAAATATTGTGAATTAGATTAGTCCATTTCAGACCCCTAAAAATACACCTACAAAAGCACTTACAAAAATAAACTTACATAATTGGTCGAGTTGGGAGCTGATTGTTATCCGGGGGTCCACTGTACTTACCTTAAAATATTTATTGTAGGAAGTCTGAATAAATAAAGAATTAGTATACTGTGGAACCTCAGCTTACGAACGCCCAACCCTGCGAACTTTTCAGGATACGAACCGTCGTTCGGTCGATTTTTTTTTCTTTTGGATATGAACGAAATTTCAGGATGCGTCCTTCCCCCCTCAAGGGAAGTTGCTTAAATAAATAAATAGATAAATAAATAAAATCTTTATTTCTTTGCAAGTGTTACATTGTGTGTTTACGTATCATAACATGGAGCATGCCGAGACATTTCACTCAGACTTAACCTAATACTTATAGACTACTTAAGTCTCGACAGGTGAAAAATAGTGGTTACCAGTGTTTTGTTGATGGTGGCGCCAACTACTGCCAGCCTTTTGAAACTTCTCTTTACTGTTATTATTATTATTATATTGTATTATTATTTTTATTATTTATTTATTATCACACTGGCCGATTCCCACCAAGGCAGGGTGGCCCGAAAAAGAAAAACTTTCACCATCATTCACTCCATCACTGACTTGCCAGAAGGGTGCTTTACACTACAGTTTTTAAACTGCAACATTAACACCCCTCCTTCAGAGTGCAGGCACTGTACTTATTACAATAATTATATTGTATTAATATTATTATTATATTGTATTATTATTATTGTTATAATAATTATTATATTGTATTACTATTATTATTATTATTATTATATTCTATTATTGTGATTATTACAATAATTATTATATTGTATTACTATTATTGTTATAATAAATATTATTATTAGTACGTACATACGTACGTGGTGAGGGGCTCTTGATCTAGGGATTTGGATGTGTGTTCCAATTCCCTAAATTAAGCCTGAATACCTTTCCCCTCACAAGCACTTCCCCATTATAATAATAATGTAATTATAATGTAATGCAATAATAATACATATAATAATAATATAACTATAATACTATAATAATAATTATAATAATAAACAGCTTCGAAAGGCCGTCACTAGA
>NW_026504205.1:0-10031 GCF_026875155.1 Cherax quadricarinatus
GAGTTTTTTTTTCCCTGCTCATTGCACAAATCCAGTTTCCCCTATTCAACAACATTTAACATAATTATTATTATTATTTTTAAATTAAATTATTATTATTATTATTATTATTTTTTATTATTATCAGTTTTAAAAAAAATAATTAAATTAAACTAGCAGTAACTGAAGAAAATGATCATCATCCCGGGGGGTGGACCAGACTCACCTTGGAGAGGTCCCGCCAGTCGTTGGTGTCACTCTCGGTCCAGTAGATGGAGGTGCGCTCCTGAAGAACTCTCCCACCACCACACAGTCAAAGTCGCGGCCGCCGGCGCTGAGTGACCGTGGCAAAATGCACATCGGACCATTAGTGGCTACCACGTGGGGGGCCCCAGCCCTCGCTGAATCCCTCCCCAGCGTTCTCGAACCACACCAGGTCGTGCTTAGTGAACCCTGGCCAGGAGGAGACCCACCCAGGTCAGGTGTGGTGGTGGTGGGGGGTTTTTTTCGTCGGGAAACATGGCAGGTTTTCCTGGACACGGGTCTAAAAATCACATGATGTCCTGGATGCAGGACACCCAGGACAAGGAAAGATGGAGGCTATATGACCCCTCTGGGTTTAAAGCTACCTCAAAATATAATCAACAATTTATACATTGGCTGAAGTAGCTCGCGAAGCTTAGGGAAGTTGGATAAGGCCCATCTAAACGGGTTTAAAGGGCTAATGATGTGTCTCCCTCCCCCTCCCCCAATTAAAATAAAAGAGCATCCCTCTGCTAGATAGCAGCGCATCCTTAGATTCCGACACAATGACTCATCAATAGAAAAATTTTCACCCGAAGGGGTTTGTTGATGTTTGGTTACACTCTAGAAGAGGTTGGTCCAACTATGGGTCTGTGGGCCACAAGTGGCCCGCTGGTTGATTGTTTGTGGTCCACGACACTCATATTATTTAACTCAATATTATTTAAAAAGATATGGAATATGTAACAACAAAATGCAAGGAGGCAGAAGAAAGGTTTGTTCCCAAGCAGAGGCGTCGCTAGGGTTGGTGTCACCTGGAGCGGAATCTTTGGTGTCACCCCCATGAAAACCAAGAGCTGAGGGATGAATGTAGTAAACTCCAGTTACATCACTGTTACCATGACCAGTGACAAAAGTTAGGCAATGAATCTACTGCTCCAGCTTTCAGAAACGCTGACTACAGCAACAACCCAACTGATGTTCAGTTTGTCTGATGTATATACACATAGTTTTATAATGTTTATAGACAGAGATTGTGTTTAAGTTTCTTATAGATATAACTGTTATATAAAGGAAACTATATATTAGGAAATTTAAGCTTTCAGATATTTTTAACAGTACCGAGAGAGGGTGAGTAGGAGGGGGTGTGTAAAGTAAATTCACGTTGGATTTAGTTAGTACAGTGACATTTATAGTGTATAGTGAATGAATGTAATAACAATCAGGATTGTGTACGAGTTATTCATCGTGGTCACAGGCTGGACACAGAAAACTCAAGCCGATAAACACCACCATATGTATTCTCTTCTGTTCCGCTTCATGGTCATTGACCTGAGGTTAAACTTTCAGTGGGTCAGTAGTGTCCCTGACTCGATTATTGCTGACTTAACATAACAAAAACTCAGCTTTTATAGCATATATGTTTTTTTAAAACACTCTAAGTGTGTGCTTAGAATTTCAATATATTATTTAAAAATGGCATGTTTGAAAAACTCAGTTTCATCTTTACAGACTAAAGATTTACACATTGAGAAAATCTAATTCAGTCTGTAATAGATTAACTACAAGGATACATACATAGATTTTGATGATCTTTGAGGTAAATTTGAATTACTTACACAATTGTCATAAAATAATTAATTCAGACATACAGATTATGAAAGGAATTCTTGAATCAGATCCATCTGAGGATGAAATTAAAAATGTTTTTTTGGGATACTTTTAGTAATGAACAATTAAGGTGGACAGTGGGAGTACATAGCAGATTTGTTGCTGCAAAACTTCGGTGACAGAGAACCTACTGTAACTAGTGGGTCAAGACACTCTGTTACATACATTTGTTAACAAGTGTCCATTATACTATTAACCTACACTTGTCATTACCTATTATCGCAAGGTCATAATTAATGAAGAATTCATTAGTGGGTTCAGTCCATATGAGCGCGGTTCACGGGGGGGGGGGGGGGAACGGAGGGGGGGGGGACATAGATGAGATTGCTAAGGTTCTATTATCTTAAATGTTTTGTGTGAAGGGAGAACCATGCACTGATTAATCATTTCCGGTGTTTTAAAGGCAATTTATCAAATAGCCTTTACGTGTCTTGCAGAGACATTACTTGATGCGTCTGGACAAGGCCAAGTTAGACATGCAGTCTTAATAGCTATGAAGCCTACCCAAAAACATTTATTTTACTCATTCTTAACCAGGCATTTAGAAAACACATTATGACAATAGTCTCATTGATCTGCTCACATTGTTGCTAAAAATGACCTAAAGGCAATGTTATTTGTTTATCATTGGAATTTTACAGGGGATAAGTTTGGTCACCGTGGGGGGGGGGGGGGGGGGGGGGGGGGGGGAGAAACTAGTTGAAGCGATTAAATAGTTGGGGGGGATGGGGGTTTCAAGGGGGGGGTGGAAAGCGAACGCTATTTGCACGTGTGTGAAGGGGGGAAAGTGAGAACGAATGGTTTGACAAACAATAGTTTCATGCATGGCTAGAGCAACGAGACAAAGATGAGAAATCTCAAATTCCAGTGGATAAATAAACCTTCACTCATATATCAAAAGTATATTCTACTTCCCCTACTAAACCCACAGAAATAGGAAATCCAGACAACAGTAAACAGACAGTAAAACAGACTGTCACACATAAACGACTCCAAAATGTGTACTTTGGTGATGGACACAAATTGGGGGCACAGTAAGGTATTCAATTCACATCAGCGAGGTGCGGTGCGGGAAGAAAACATCGTATCCACACAAGCTGAAAAAGGTGCACCAAGTGTTTAGGTGAAACAAGGAGAAAATGCTCACTGAAGAAGTGTTGGGAAATGCATGTAATGTCCCAAAGACTTTTCTGAACCAGCAGCAGACTTCACCGAATCAGGAGATCAGACAAGCAACAGCATAAAATTGGTGATGAGATAAGTGGGTGGTTAAAGCGAACTCTCTCCTATAGCTATAGTGGAGGGGGGAAGGGAGAGGGGTGGAGCTAAGTAAATTACACAAAACCAATGTGCTAACACTATTTGATCAAGGCTCACAAAGTCCCTTATAAGAAGAACAGTGTTTTCAGAAACTCGAATACACCAACCCTATGCAAAAATAGGCAGTTAGATATAGCTTGCATTTTTCCACAATTCTGTAAACAACATATGACCTAGCCAAATCAATGTTGGTCTAGGAAACAGGGAAAAAAGACAGTAGACGCTGTGTAAGTAGATGAATTGCCTAAGACCTGTGCAGATCCAGGATTAAAAGAAAACAGTTGCAGCACTGAAGCAGCTAAGGTCAAGTTAGGCCTGTTCCTGACATAACGACGACACAAATTAGTGTCCAATTGATTTAATCAAAGGAAGTGATTATTATCGGAGTGTTTTGTGGCAGAAAATAGTAAGTAAACATGAGGTTTCACTGACCTTGAGCTGAAACAGCAGAGGCCACAAGATATGTGGTTCCATTCCCCTCACAAATTGGGAAAGAACTGAAAGTGATTCAGTGGAAAATGTGTGCCAAAAAGTTACGAGAACAAACCGCTGATCATGTACCACAGCAAAATATTTATCATTACTGGAAGAAATGATGACCAGTTGTAATAAGTTGTGGGATTTAGATGCCGAATAGTAAAGATGTCACATAACCAAGCCCACAAGAGCTCAGACTTATAACCAATAATGGACACTAGGTCAAATATAAAGATGGACAGTATTGGTTAGGTTACCATGGAAATTAAATCCACCACAATCTGCCTAGCAATTATCGCATGCTTTCGGACAAAATAAGGCACAAATTACATGCTCAGGGAAGATCCAAGCTACTGATGTTTTATGATAATAGTCATATACAAGAACAGTTGGACAATTAAATTCATTAGGAAATATTCGAGAGATAAGTTCGAAGTACAGAATCTCATTATCTCCTCTCGGGCGGCGGGCGACGGGGGAGGGATGGGGGGGGGAGGGTGCAGAAAAGGGGTTCTAAACCACTCCACTATGCTACGTGTTGTATACAATTGCAGCGCACGTGCAACAGCGAGCGATCTTAGGCAAGTCTTAATGATTGTCTGATAGACCGGGACACTCACTAACATTGAAAGCATGGAGACGTGCTTATGTAAAATTTTCGGGCACAACCCATATGCCCTACAACGGCTGATATTTTCCAAATCTTTCTTAAGACATTAGGACTACAAGAAATAGATAGAGATTAATACTCGATTCTTGGCCTGAAAATCCAGCATGATCCTCAAAGTCCTGTGACAAAAACTTATCGTTTCAGCTTCATATTATGTTTGGGGCGCGAACATCCTCATTCCATTCTTACTAGAAGCTACTCTAAATACACATTTGAAGAAATCTGTAAAGTCCCTTCAAAGAATCTTAAAGAAAAGTTATCTATGTGGACAATCTTCCAAGGTACTGTGATAAAGAGGAAGATTTGTAATCCTTCTATACAGAGAAGCAATACAAGGAATGAAAGAAGCAAATATGCCTCCTAAGGCATGTGGAATACTAATTCAATGCAATTGAGAGGGAGCTTATCAAAGAAGATTTCCCTGAAACTGAAAATACCTGATTGCCAACAATATGGCTGGGACTTAATTGGAACACAACAGGAAGATACTTTGAGTACTCAAAAAGGATAAACAATAAAAATCATGCAGTACACTCCACTAAACTATTTACTGTCAGAGGTATCACAATGTTTTGATCCTCTAGGACTCGATCTCACCAGGTTATTACCAATAAAGGGTAAAAATGCTTATGCAAGATGCATGGAAAACTAGAAACTCAAAATTGATGGGATGAGAACTGTGCCTTCTAAAATGAGTCATGCATGGGGATGAAATATGCAAGGATGTTTAAACAACTCATCAAATTAAAAATTTTGCCAGACAAAAGGTCAAGAGGGAAACAATTACATATCTATTACATTGTTTCTGTGATGGCATCAACCAGAGTTATAGACGCTGTAGCTTACGATGAGTTAAATGTTGAAGGAATTACACTAATTGCTTCAAAGTGCTACAGGTAAACACCCGGTTGAAGGTCAAACATAGCCACAATTTGAACTGACAGCACTTTAGTAGGGTACAAAAATTCGTTCTGTCCAACTAACAAAGTATTATCATCTCACTATTTAGAAAAAAAACTGTGATCTGGAGTGATAATGAAGTGTTCTCCAGTGGAAAGAATATAAGAGTAAGTTGGTCTATGTACAGATAGATAGCAGAATTTAAAGAGGGATGCAGGGGGGGAGGAAAGATTATCTCTTTCCGAGCTCACGTCTCTAACCCAAGAGAATCCAGCTGAATGTTGTCTACGTGGTCCCACTCAAGAAATGAGGTGGATAATAAATATGGCTCCCCATGCGGAGACCGAACTGCTCTCGGGGGTAATGAAAATAACTGCCTCAGCAAAATACTCACATTATGCCAGAAGAAACAGTTTTGCTGAACACAGCAGAATAAGTTGCGAAAATACGCAGACGACAAAGAAATAGGTCATTGGCTGGATCTAAATACTGGCATCTTTGGGTAAACTTCGTTAAAGAGTTACAGCTCTTGTATTTTAAATTCATTAAAGGAATAAAACCTGATTATGAATGTCGTGAACCCATTAAATACTGGTGAAACAAATACAGAAAGTTGTGTTTCTACTACAGAATATAAAATTTCTGAAACCCAAGATAAAATCTCCCCAAAAAAACCTGTTATGATTAATTTTTTAGGACTTTATCTCGACTTCAGAAAAGATAATAAGATGTCCGAAAGGAAGAATTCAGTAATTCTTCACTACCTAAAAATAGCCCTAAATCAATATTGATCCCCAAGAACAATTGGCTAACGAGAACTGTGATGCAAACCCCTACAGTAACTGTTACAATGTGGGGTAGCTGACACACTTTGGTCATATACGGCCAATCCACTGGATACCTCAAGGTCGACAAAGGTGAAAAACAAATAAAGGACTGATTACATGTCTCACTATGAATGCGAGTATGTCAGTATCCCAGGTCGCACCTCCATATCCCTCTGAAAGTATTTTTATCATGTCACGTGACTATACTAGGAGGGCTAGTCTACCCTCATTTTGAGGTTACAGGTGTAGATTACACTGGACCAATAATTTTAACCAAAACATTGCGCGGCGAAAGTTCCCATCAGGTGACATCTGTTTGTTCACGTTTGTGCTAGCAACTAGAGCAGTAACATCTAGAAGTAGCCACTGACATGTCCTTCGAAATTTCTTTATCACATTCTTCAAAGGTTTGCCAGTCCAGAAGGGCGTGTCCCAGACTGATGATGTTAGACAAATGCAACGAACTTTGTTGCTGTGCTGCTTATATAAGAAGATCTTAGATCAACCAGAAGTACGTACAGATGCTGAATCAACGCAGTTGATCGTTGGGAGATTACATTCCTTTTCCTCCTAAATCTCTCCATTGCACGGCGGATTATATGAAAGAATATCGGCATTGTAAAATGTTTGTTTAAGGAAGACTCTTTCTTCATCGTCAAAGTAATCGATCTTAAATGAATTCCGTACAGTGTAGACTGAAATAGAAAATAGAGTCACAACAGACCTCTAACATACGTTACCGATGATCGTGACAATTTATGAAGTGTTAAGTCCATCCTCAATTACTCATCATGGTAGAAGGCCTCGAACTTTTCCTTTCTCCCATGAGATGATAAAAATCATAAGGATCTCTACTTATTTACAACCTGAGCAACCTCAGACGTAAATTCAAAACACCTTAATAAAGCGAATTTGAACGTTGAGGAGAAACTTTAGGAAGCGAGAAGACGTATCTTCAGCCACATTGAGAGAACACTTCTATGGAGCAGGTGTTCCCTGAGAAATCATAAGTCCTTAAAAACTGAGACAAAGTGATTATGACAATGATGGTCCAGGTCCCAAGTGGCCACTTGGGGAAAATGTTGTGAACCAATATATCCTGGCGAGGCAAATGGAATCATCAGCGCAGTTGATGGTTTAACAAAGGTTTATGAATAAGTGGACAATAATAAACTAGTGGCCTTTAGAATTACCAGTTGTTGAAAATAAAATTGGTGAATTCCCAGAAACCGACACCAGAGACTAAAGCTGTTCAGAAAAGACAAGCAACAGTGGTGGCGAGTGTAGAAAATCAAATTAGGGGGACTGTTAAGTGATGATTAGTTTTCACGGCTGCAGGGGAGGCGAATCTCTTGTCCGGCCTGCCCCCGCAGTGTGGATAGAAATTTTCTCGCGAGGAGGGGGTATCAGCCCCTTTTCAGTCCACTTTCAGTCAGCCCTTTGTGGGCGAGTGCCCTGAGTTGGGGCCCACCCTTTCTGAATGAGCAAGCATCTTGTTTATAGCTGCTACAGTTCCGAGTAAGTCTGATCCTTGGTTGCACCTAGGCGCAATGCAGTACGAGTATGGCGACATCAAGCAACCTCCCGCTCCGTGCAAGACTCCAGTGTTGCAAAGTGTAATTTAATAAAAGAACAGTCCATCTCTTACCTTAGGCAGGGCACAATTACGGAAAATCCTGCTCCCCTAACATTTATTATCAAGGTTAAAGATAGTGTACATTTGTTGTCTATGCTTAAGACCGCAACGAAATCAAACATTCTGCTTGCTTCATGAAGGAAGGTGGCAAGGAGGAAGAAAAAGCACTAGGTCGATCTTTTCTATTACGTGCTACGGGGCAGATGACGGCATGGGCGTTGTGAGGTCGATTACTTTTGACTCTACTGAGAGTCATCACTGATGCCGTAGGAGATAACCACAAAAGAACACTGATCCGTGTGTTTACAGTGTGAACAAAGTGTCTCACAAAAGCACAATAAACATATAAACAAGTGTGATCAGCTTCTTCAGATGATAATTGTGAACGAATAAAGACAAATCTTGTAACATAGTGTACCCATTGTGTGTATTCCTAGACTATGGAAGACGTGGACACCAATGACACTTCACTTGCTATCAAGTCCCGATACCTGTCGAAGGTGTGAAGGAACACCATAGCTCTTGCTACGGGGGAGTTTAGCAAGGTAGGTTACGATTGTTCTTTAGTACAGGGTACTGCGCGGGTTCATGTAGGTTGCAAGGAGAGTTTGTAATCAACCTATAGTCTGGGCAGTGAGGTGCGGACTTTTTGGAGTCCACACGCAAGTATCTTTGTCAGCAATCTGTGAATGGAAATATGTCTGGGCGCGGGGGGGGGATAATGGAACACCCCCCTAAGGGTAATGGAGGGCGGTTGTTTACATATGTATGGAACGTAGTTACAGGGGGGGGCCCTTGAGAGAATGATCATGACAACAATTCCAAGACCTCATCTTCCAGGAGCGGCTGTGGCAGCACTTCTTTTGGCTGTCTTGTTTATTACAGCTAAGTATTCCCTATAATGTTAAAGTTTATAGAACTTAGCTGGTAATTGTCCCATTTCTCGAACTACATGACCAGTGAACTAATTTTTAGCTAATGAGAATGTTTAAAGGCCATGGAAACCAAAATTTTTTTTTTATTAATGATAAAATAAATAGATCGTAGTAATAATGAGGAAAAATAAACTCAAATACCAATTAGAGTACAGGCATTACTGAGATCCAACATTTATTCATCTTCAACAATGAAAAAAAACTTGAAAAATAAAGAAAAAAAAAAACTAATTCTGAATTAATTAAAAACCTGAGTACAGGTAACATCTCAAAGAATCTGAAATAAATATTATTGTATATGATAAAAGAAGTTGAAGAGTGAATCAATAGGCAGCATTAGAGGAGGTATACAGCTGCCATAATTATATTTAACATATTTCTTCTTCAATCCATGAAGACGAAATCAATCATGGGGGCTGAAAAGGTGAATGGAGTAAACAGCATCCCTGGACAGTAAAAGCCCACAGTGATTGTTTGGCCATCCTACCAGAAAGTAAACCTCACTATCGCCGTGCAAGGTATGGCAACACCGGATACCCAAACAAAAACATGGCACACAGCTCTTTTTGTAGCGCTCTTAAGTGGTGATACCAAATTAATCCAGGACCTCAAACATTGTGCAGGGGCCCAAAACAACAGAAATGACGGCGTAATGACTTTTAAAAAAGCTAGGGAAAACCCTTTAAAACCCCATATTAATCATACATAGGTAAATGTGAGAAAAATACAGCCATTTTTATCCAACACACCAAAACGGTGCATACACTGTACTAAAGTACGCATGAAAAACAGAAAAGGGGACCTTAGTAAAAAAGTGTAAGGGTGGGTCATGATGGATGTATGTCAAATTTTGAAAAGGTGCCGAAATTTATTTTTTGGTAAAAAATGCACTTTGGACAGTTACCCTTTGCAGGATGAATTGATTTCCCAATTTTAATACAAATGAACCCCTTGCCTATTTTGAGATTTTTGATTTTTTATGAAAAAGGCCTTCACTTTATTTATGTCAATGCAAAATCCTTTTTTCCTAAATTGGGAGAGATAGGATTCTAACTACAAAATTGGCGGCTTTTTAACATTTGAATCTTTTTTGGATGTACGGGGACGAAAAAACGGGTCAAAAGAAGGTTCAATTAAAACCTTGATAGGAACAAAAGGGGGGTGGAGTATGTGCCACTTGAAATGATTAGCTTTTCAACCCCAAACCTGATTTTTAAAAAACAAAAAAACTGGAGATTTAGGTTTTAAAGGCTCTTCCCAAGACCAAAAAACCCCTTTTTTAGGAACTAGTTACCGCCCTCCCACCCCGGACCGTTCAAAAAAACTTTTCCAGAGTCTTTTTCCGGGTTGAAAACAAATTTCGAGACAATAAT
>NW_026504206.1:0-17964 GCF_026875155.1 Cherax quadricarinatus
ACACACACACACACACACACACACACACACACACACACACACACACACACACACCACACACAGTGGCCCCCCGTATCCGTGCTGGATAGTTCCGGGACCTGCCAGGAACCGAACGTGGATAGTAGAAATACTGTATTAAGTTTCTAAAACCCCTATTATAAAGTTTTAATTGAAAAATTATGCATAATAATGGAAATTATCATTATTTTACTTATGGGAAGCACTTTAATGGCTCTCTTGGGCACTAAAGGGGCTACCGCTTTTCTACTTTTGTGCTTTGGGGGCCATTATTATAAAAAATTTAAAAGGGGTATTTTTGGGGCCAAGAAAAACCTGGAAAACTAAAACCGCAGAACCGAATTAGGGATATGGGGCTCTACTGATAAGACACCCCCTTACTTAATGAAAGATTTTCCATTCAAAGACCACTTGGGAAAACGAATTCGTTGCTAAGCAAGGAAACCTCTTACCATGCTTCAAGCATTTATAACAACCTTTTAAAAACATTTTTTTCTGAATAAAAAAAGATTAAAATAAACTCCAACTTGATAATTTTTTTTTAGTTTCCATAACTTTACTCTTTCTTTCTTTCAACACACCAGCCGTACCCCACCGAGGCGGGGTGGCCCAAAAAAAAAACAAAAGTTTCCCCTTTTTTCATTTAAAAATAATACAGCAAAGGGGTTTACAAGCCCCTTGTTTTCCCGGCTTTTAGTGCCTCTTACAACACCTGGCTTACGGAGGAAAATTTTGTTCCACTTCCCCATGGAGTAAGAAGAAAAAACAAAAACAAGAACCAGAAAAAAAATAAAAAAAACCCAGAGGGTGGTTTTATAATGCGTCTGTAGTGTAGTTTACCAAGTGTAATAGAAGTAGCAAGACATACCGAAATCTTTCATGTTTATGAGAAGAAAAATGGACACCAGCAATCCTACCATCATGTAAACAATTTCAGGCTTTCTTTTACACTCACTTTGGGAGGACGGTATACCTCCCTGGGAGTTGCGTCTCCAACCACTACCTAGAAACTCTTACATATTACAAAAAATTGTAATTTTTACATGAATGACCCATAAAGGGAAGGAAAGTGTTGTTAAATACTCTTAACAGCACTCTTTGGAAAATTAAGGGATTAGCAAAGTCCAATTAATTTAATTAGTTAAATATACATCAATGATAAAAAATAATTAATTAACAGTGATGGTGGGGGAGGAAGACAGGCGACCCGCGCCAAAGAATCTTTACTGATACATTGTCTCTACTGTACTGCCGAGTCTACTGTGGTCGTGCTTTTGTTACCGCTCTGCCACTTTAGCTGCGATGATGCCCGTATAGATGAGTATCTCACCGAATATAACTTTTTAAGTTTAACATACACAGAGTTTGAAGTCAGTAAGTCATTGTTATATTGCTATAAAATTTTCGACATTTTTTTCAGGATTAACATCTTTGAAACTTGAGTCACAAAAAGACGACAAAAACTAAAAATTTTATATTGCTTTTGCCTCACACAGTTTAAATTATCTCCCCAAAGGGGCAAGAGCCTTCTCTGCTAATATCAACTTGTTAAAATTAAAGTCGACCCCAAACCAACAGTTATATCAAAAAGGAATGAAACAATTTATTTTCCAAAATTTTTCTGTTTTTGTAACTCAGTCAGCAATTTGTGGAAGGTAGCGGGGAGAACTGATGGAGAGTGCATTGAAACCCTTTGTGAGTCCATGGGGGGTGACTGTGGTGGGTTTTTTAAAAACAGCTCTCCCAAATTGAGGGTTGAGTGGAGCGTTTTTTTAAATTTTTGGTGAGGGTGAGGGAGTGAGGCATCACCACACCACTGTGGGGCACCAGGCAACAGTGACCGCCCCCGGGCCCAAGGATGAACTGGTAAGCCCCCCCAAAATATTATATTTTTATCTTCCTAAAAAAATAGTAGTACATTACGAATCTTTTTTCTTTTACATTGACAAAAATCCAATTTAAATTTAAATACAGTGGTACCCTAAGTTTTGAACTGCCCCCAAACTCGACCAATTATGAAAGTGTATTATTGTAAGTGCTTTTGTAAGTGTATTTTTGGGGCCCTAAAAATGGCAATTAATTTTTTCAATTTTTGTTTTTGGAGCAAATTCGTTCGAATGGGACTTGAACAGACTTTCTGTAAAAAGAGAGCTGAAACTCGGGGTCCACGTATTTAAAATTTGGACAAAACAGATTTACTTCTTAATATGTTACTTACCTAATGTCATTGGGGTCGATTTTAGCTCCGGGCCTCGACCTCAATACGAGGTTCACTGCATATTTAAAATTGTCAACCATTTTTTTCCGTCTACTAGGATTAGTAGCTACATTTTTCACTGTGTATGGGCCTACTTCATCCCGGAAAAGGTGACAGGGTAGAAAATTTATAAACACTAATTTTTTTATTTGGTCATTGTTGTCAGAGTTTTGTTCATTATCGTCACCCCGTCATGATTAAACATCTCATGTTATCCATTTTAAACTTTTATTTGAATCCCAAAACTGCTACTTCTGAGTGATAGTTGTCCGAGTAATTTAAAAAAAAACCCCTGAGCTTGTG
The DNA here is from genome assembly GCF_026875155.1 of Cherax quadricarinatus. Classification (NCBI taxonomy): domain Eukaryota; kingdom Metazoa; phylum Arthropoda; class Malacostraca; order Decapoda; family Parastacidae; genus Cherax; species Cherax quadricarinatus. Next base: position 2,579 of record NW_026504206.1, read on the forward strand.
AAGGGCTCTTATCAAGGGAAAAAATTTTTATTTTTATTATTTTTATTATTATTTTTGTTGGTGTTATTTTAGGGGGAGTGTTAAACCCACAGTGACAACAGTAGGGGAAAAAAGGGAGGAGTCAGGTTCTTAGAGAAAGAGAAAAAAAATACAATTCCTTATAAAACCCCCCTCCCCAGCAAAAAGGAAACCCCCCTTAAAAATTCCAAGTAATTTAAAGTAACCCAATTTTCCAGCTAGGTAAAACATAGGGGGGCTCTCAGTCCCAAGACCTCTAGGACCCTTTGGGTTTTTTAATTTCCTTTATTAACAAAAGCAAAAATAATAATAATTTTTTTTTGTTGTGTTTAAACTTATGGGGGTGAATATTATAAGGAATAGGGGGTTTTTAAAATTTTAGATGACGTTACCAGAAGTTATTTTCAGATAATTTTGGAAAATTAAGAGAGAATAGTGCAAATTAGGAGACCTAAGTGGATATATAAAACTGAGGGGAGGGAAGGCGGAAAGGAGTTGGCCCAGGAAAGGTTGGAGGGAGGGGTAAGGACGTTTCGTGTGCCAGGGCTTGGGCTTTCCGCAAGCAGGCCCTGAGCGATTAGATAGAGCGGGGGAGAAAATGGTATTTAGACTTAAATTTGTTGGGGGTATGAGCAAGGTAAATTTATGAGAGGATTCAGGGGAAATGGGTTTGCCAAATTGAGTTTTGGGGGGGTAAATACAGTGCCTGCACTCTGAAGGAAGGCAGGGGTGTTGAGTGCAGAGAGCATCAGAACTGAAAAAACAATCATGCTTCTAGCAAGAGAATAATTGAATAAAAACGGTGAATAGCTTCCTCTTTTTGGGTCACCCTACTGGTGGGAGACACCATTTTCCATGATTATAATAATATAAACTTTAAATAAAACTTACCAGTATCCCTCTCCAGGTTTTTTCCAGGTATACTTAATTTTCTCTTGAAAACTTTGGGCCCGTCCTGGGCCTTTTACGTACCCCCGTAAATTTTTTTATCCCTCCCACAGATGGGTAGGCCTGTGTATTAAAGTCATTAAACCCAACTAAATAAAACAACTCACGGCCCCAGGAATAAAATAAGACACCGGGAAGCGGCATTGCGTGGTAACAACTGGCTACTGGGGGCCTCCTGCTCATTTTTTATCCCCGGCGACCCTCCATAAAGCTCGCTCTCACCCCGTCGCTGCTCCCTTAAAGCAACAAGTGCCCCCAAAGGGTTTGTCACCACTAGTAACACTTTTATGTACTACATAATATTAATACGATCATGGAGACGATCTCAACATACAGCATCTGGGGGAATGGTAGGTAACAGGTTTGATCCCAGGAAAAAAGGGGGCGTTCCTTACGTATACATTATTAAGCCATGAGCATTAAAGAGTTTAAAAAAATTTTTGAAAGGGGGAGAGAGAGAGAGAGAGAAGGAAGCAACGTAACTTACGTGACTGTAACCTCTCCAAACATCATCAGATATTTTTTCCTAGATGACTCGAGTCTGAACTTGTTCGCAGCAAAGAATTTTAACGAAAAACAGTCATTTTGATCAAATGAATTGCTGGCCCACAGAGGTCCAACTTCATCTTTTTCCCTACTTGTTGTTTCATAACAAAAAAAGGGCTTTTAAATGAGTTGATGTGGAAACAGCTCTTAGCTTGAAAATAAATTAAATCCTTAACCAAAACTTGTAAAAACCCTTGTAAGGGAGAAGAGAATAGAGAGAGGGGGAGGGGCCCCAGAACCTAAAGAGGAACCTAACCCTTTGTAACCCTTGTGATTTTTGTCCCTACCCCGATTGCTAGTTATCGCCTAAAAATTGAGATCTGTGGTTCGTGCCCAGTATGGGTGGAAAAATTAGGATGTTTTTTTCTTAAGAACCGCCCCCCTGTTCATCATCATAAAATAGGTACCGGGGTTTTGCCGACTGTGTGGGTTGCACCCTGGGACAAAACTGACCTAATTTGCCTGAAAAGGCCGAAAAACAAGGGGCTTCTATATAGTAATATGTCCCTATGTCAGCTATTTCTGCATCCCCTTGTACATGAATTTGTAGAAATAAAGGTATTATATTATTTTTAAATTTATTATTATTATTATTTTTAATTATTATTATTATTATTACTATATTATTTATTATTATTATTATTATTATTATTTTTAATTATTCCATTAGGCCCACATACCATCAGCTTTGGGAGGAGGAGGGGGTGAAGAGGAAGCAAGGGGGGGGGGGATCAGAGGCGGGTGTTGACACCCTAGGTAGCATCTTTTTTACCAACAAGAAGATCAAATTATTGGATGATGCCACCTGTACCTTCGCGGCTGGGGTAAGTTCCACAAAAAAAAGTACATGGCCAAAAAATCTTACAATTAGATATTTTTTTATACTTCAAAGGAAGCATTTTAATTTTGGAATGCAAATAAAATTTTGAAATGTCAAAGTCTTTTAGGGTTTTTAAATTTTGAATAACCCTTAGTGAGGATGTCAAAACCCTTTTAGAGGGAAAAAAAAAATGAAAAGCGAGTATGATTTTAATATTATATGTGATTGAAAGAGGACTATAATAAAGAGATCTTGTCCCCCTTAGTTTAATATCTTCATTATGTGGGCAGTAGTAAAAAGGCGACAGATACATGAGGGGCCCGGGGACGGGGCCCCAAATTTTTTTGAGAGCTAAACAAGTTACAGTGGTAATGAACTGCTTACATGTTTAATCTGATTACAGTCATAATGAATTTTGTCAGTAAGGGGGATTTTCACAGCCCCTTTGACAATGGGGCAACATTCAACACCTTCCAAAAAGAAGTGGGGGCCTGGGCAGGCCACAGCCAGCGCGACAGTCACCTTCGGCAAATTTCATGAGGAAGAAATTCCTCCTTTGGCAGTTTTTTGTCCAGCAGGCCATTACTTTTCCTTTTTTTTTAATTACTTTTGGTAAAGGGTTTTTAAACAAAATTAGTACATAACTTTACGAAGTTACCTGTTCTAAAAACTTGAAAGAACAAAAGTGTTTCCCTGTCATATAATCCCCAACAAGAAACATTGCGGCTTTTTTTCCAACATTTGTGCATATAATAGGGCAGCAGGACATTATAATGTTTTTTCATTTTGTTATACGTATAAAAAAGTTTTTTCTCCTTTCCCAAAATTATTTGCTTTTTGGGAAAATTTCAAACCAGTTTCCGTCACAGTTAATTTTAAATCAAGGTTCCCCAACAAGACTGCAGTATACACCATATAATCACAAAGTATCACCTGTACTTGTTTTCCCTTTATGTTTTCGCATTTGAGTGACACAGATTATCACCAGCATAAATGACGGGATTTAAAAAAGCAGCAAGGGGAAAGATAAAAGCTTTACGTTTCCCACGTTTTTGTGTACATAGTTTACCATGGCTTTTGAGTCACATTTTCCATGTCATTGTAAGTACACTTAACAATTTTTCCCCACTTTTGGGGGACAGGGGAAGGGGAGATTTTAGAGGGCATTACGGGCCCACCGATCCTAATAAAGCCGTCTTGGGTTAAAAACTATGACCTAATTTTTAAAGGGGGGGCCCCCAAAAGTTCCAGCGGGGGGTTCACATGACAAGACCCGCATCGGGAACACTTTTATGTTTCCTGACGAACCTTACATAACCTGCTAGAAATGTCAGATTTGTTCATGGTTCTAACGAAGCCCCCACTGCAAGCTATGTCATGATTAATTCTTTGAGGGTTTTCGAGAATCTTTATCCGGAGTACACCCCATGGACAGGCTCGTTTGGGCTACCTTCACCCGGGGTGTTTGCTTTTGGAGACCCGCTGCCCCAATATCCATCACAGTGGATTTTTTTGGACCTGGAAAAGGGTTTTTTGTCCAGTTTTCTTTTGAAGATTTCCCACACTTTTTCCAGCAGTTTTTAAGATATCTTCGGGAAGAGTTAAAAGTCTGGGGCCACGAATTTTGATACAGTTTCCCTTTACTGTGTTCCCCGCACCCCTGCTTTTTTACGGGTTTTTTTTTGCACTTTCTCTCATGTCTCTCGCTCCAAAATGTTGTTAACGTATCAGATTTTGGGACCAGGCCCCCAATACTTTCCAGGGTTATATTATCATGACAGTGGACCCTCGACCAAAGCTGGCATCGTCTAATATAAAATGCCTAACGATGCATTTCTGCGTAAAAATATTGGCTCTCCAATGGTGAAAAAATCGGGGGAAAAAAACATTCGTTCGAATGCTCTGCCTCTCCTCCACCTGAGTCCTCGCTGCCCCGCCTTCAGCTAGTGGCCATTGTTTACAAGCCAGGGGAGATGGTTTCAACATATATGTGATATAATTTGTATTATTCCATTTTTTTTTTAGTGCTTGTAACTGCTAAATAAGCCCCAGGACCCAAAGAAAGCTTCTAGTGCCCAACCCTGTGGTAAAAAAGGGGAGAAATACTATAAAATACTACGACCCGGTCACTGTGCTGCACCACAATCAGGCCCGCCCGTACCCCAGCAGTGTGCTGTACCATGGGCAGCTCTGCGCACCATGGTCAGCTGCTGCTGTTGCTGCACCCCCGTCAGCGCGGTTGCTGCCCACCATCACTCTGCTGACCACCATCAGTGCTGCTGTACCCACAGTCAGCTGCTGCGTACCACGTCAGCTGCTGCTTTCTGCACCACCATAGCTGCCTGTCCACCCTCAGCTTCTCTTACCACTTCGCCTGCTGACCACCCTCAGGCTGCGCACCCCCATCAGCTCTGCGGTTGCTGCACCCACCATCAGCTGCTGCTGTTTTGGGCGCACCCCCATCGCTGCTGCGTTGCTGCACCACCATCACTCGCTGTTGCTGAAACCACCACACTGCGCGTTCCCTCACCACCCAGCTGCTGCTGTTCTGCACCACCTCAGCTCTGCGTTGCTGACCCCCACACTGCTGCTGTTGCGCACCACCTCAGCTGCTCGTACCAGGGCAGCTGCTGCGTTGCTCCCCACCCCGTCACTGCTCTGCACCACCGTCAGCTTACTACTAAAGTATGGAGAAATTTTGTTGGTCTGGCTTTATGAAAACTTTAGAGAAAAAATTTAAACCCCAGAGGGTTAGCCACCAGGAAAACCCAAAAAAAAGTCATGCGTTTTGGGGAACTGTCCAACTTTTCCCCTTGGGGTCCAAACCCCTTTTTGGGGGTTTTCGTCGTACTATAGTTTTAGCGTGGGGGTTTTTGACGTACTATATGCAAAATTCAGCGGCCTCAAATCTCGCGCAAAAAGGCGGAGGCCTAGGTTGAGAGAAGGGGTCGCGGGTCTGTGCGCGGTAGAAAAAAAATCTGGTCCCCATGGTGCATTGTGGAATGCCCTCTTAGTAAACAATGTCCACCATCCTCGCGGTAAGAAGTCCTCACTCCTCGGCGAATTGGGACATTTTGTTCCCCAGTGACAGTTCAAAAAGTGTGGAAGTGCCAGGAAAAAGATATTTCGGGTTTTGGGGGTTTTGACGAAACTAATGCCATAATTTGGGTAAAGTGAAGAAAACCCGACGACCCCAGCCTTTCCCACCTCGGTGCGGGGCCCTCGTTTTCATTCTTGTTCCAGAACCCAAGGGGGAAACTTCATTTCCCAAACCCAGACTCAATGAAGCATGGGTGATGAAGGAGAGTAAAATTAACTACAAGCTCTTCAAACTAGTTCCATGTGATAGTAAAAATGAAATACCCCCAGTAAGGTCTATATACGAGATATATGCCTCTGGAAGTGTCCCAATTTTTATACCAAGGGGAAGGAGTGTATCTGGGAGTACATCCCGGGGGCTTACAACGGGAACGACAGTAAAAAAAGGACGAAGATACTTTTGCAAGGGGAGGGAAAAAGGGCTTTGGAGGGTCAGGGGGTGAGGCACCAGCAGTGGGCCAGCTGCCACCCACGCGGGCCCCCCACGCCGCTGCCTCAGCTGATCTAGAACAAAGGCCCCCATCCCCCTCCCCCACCACCCAGCCTCCACAACCAAAACCCTCCACAAACCACAACCCCACAACCACAACCACCTGTCATTGTCCAGTACCCCCCACAACCACACCTGGGATTGGCGGGAAGCTGTCAATTTTTTCCAAATCCCCCCCAGTTTGATGGCCCCCCAAATGGAATACGGCCATCTTGTGCACTTGGGAAAAACAATCCCACTGAACGGAATGTTCGAGTTATTCTTTGACGAACCACGATGAAAAAGTATTGTCAGAAAGCAACACAACACGAGTACCCCATGGCAAACACAATACTTTCACAAAATCACGTTAACCAATGGAAGGAGGCAACGTGGCTGAGATGTATCTTTTCTTTCCAAAATAATGCTTATGCCACATGTGTATAAGCACAAAGTGAAACCCCATACGGCAAAAACCCCCCTGATTGAAAACACCGGGTTTTCAGTTAAATCCAGGAATCGATTTTGCTAATGTTACTATGTTTCACTTTCAATAAAACCAGGCCTGACAGAACGCAGGTTATATAAGTTTGGGAATGGTTGTGATCTGAAACAGAAATTCATACTCATTTTTTCCCTTCAGAAGTTTGTAATTGACGATCTTTTTTGTTCAAAAAAAACTCCTTTCAAGCATACATCCCAAAGCAAGGGGGAAACGCTTTGGTATAAGTTTTTGTGCTTTGTGATTGTTACAGTGGTCGGGTTTTGGATTTTAAATTGTGTCACGGAAGTTATACATTGCAAAATCCAGGAAGTTTTTGGGGGCATCCGGTGATGGGGTTCGAACAATGATAGAACCATCCCTTGGTAAGGGGCAAAATTTTATATACAGAAAACGGGTACACAAGCCCCCACTCAGTGATTTTTTGCGAGTGAACGACAGATGTGTGTGCCAGGCGTGCAAATCGAAAACAATGCCCGGTTTGACGCGGCACCGCAGGGTGGGGGCAGGGGTTTTTCTGCCCAAACATCATGGCATTTTGGTGGCATGACAAACGGATTCACACTGTTGTCATAATTCCCCCTAAAGAAATGGCAAAAGTGCAGGCAGCATAGAGGAGAAATGAAAACCCTTCTAAAAACCCGCAGCTTGATTTATACACCTTTAACATGCGTTCAGTGGCAAATGTGACATGCAGATTGGGTTTTGTGATTTTGTTTTGCAAAGTTTAAGTGGTACATCAAACTGTTTTTTCCCCTCTTCTGGAATTTCCAGCTCAATCTTTTAAATTATAAGAAGCACCAGAAAAAAAACCCAGTACGGGCGAATTTTTGTTTTTCTGTCACAACAAAGTACAATACCCCGGAAATTTCCGCCCCCCCAAATTTTCAACAATACCTCTCGTCGAAGCATGGGGCCCTTTCCCGGTAAAACGCCTGCACTGCTTTGAAGAAAAAGGGTCAGAAGAGGGGTTCGCGTTCACAACAAAAAAACGCCCACAACAACGCAGGCACTCGTTTTATGTGTGAGGAGTGAAAACCCACTGTGCAGACACCATTTTAAAAAGTCCACGGGCCCGAACTTCTAGAAACATGTCCTGTGAACGTATTGTGTATATAAAATATAGAAAAATGTAATAAACAACATTTTTATATTGTTTGTTTGTGAAATATTTTCTTAAACAAAATAATGAAACATGTTTAGCCCTTTTTGTGTAGTATTTTAAAAAGAAATAACTTACAAAAACATCATGTTGGGCCCAAAGCCCCTAAAAGTTACTCAAAAAAAAAAATGAAAAAATATTTAAAATAGTCATAAAAAATAATAGAAAAATACCGGGGGCGGCATCGGCGATGTTACCATATGTTTTCAATTTTGGGAAATTTCCCACCTCCTATCTCGGGAAGTTTGAGTTTTAAATTTTTTTTTTTTAGCCAAAAATTTTTAGAAAAAATACTCTATTTTTTTCATAAGAAAAAAATTTTTTTTTTTTTGAAATTTGGCCGACCCTGAAAAACGAGTTTCGGGGGAGGGCCCCGTCGACCCCAAAAGGGGTTTAAACTTGTCCCCGGATGTGACCCCTACCATCACTAACACCCATGGAACAGAAAAAAAGCTTGGAACTATGCTCATATTGGTGAATTTAAGGGCCCCAAAGGGGGGTTTGAGAAAATTTAAAAATCATAGGGGATATACAGTGTGATAAGGCATGGCAACTGAAAATTCCCAAAAATAACAAAGGGTTCAGTTTTTGAGAAAAGGGCCTTTCGGAAAAAATGCCAAAACAGGACCTACAAACTCAGGAGAAAAGGCACCCCCAGGACACAACTTGAAAGACGGGAACTCTCATTTTTGTTGTAAGCAAAATAACCTTTACCTGACACTCGAAAATCCCGGTGCCAAAAAAAACAGTGTCCATCATCATCAAACTTTCCAAAAAAGTAGGTTCATTTTATTATTTATTTTTGATTAATTGGCATGTCTCATTTTTTTTTGTAGGGAAAAGTTATTTCATGTAAAAAAAACTTTTTTTTTTTTTTTTTTTTTTAATATTTTTGGCTGTCGGAACGGATTTTAAAGGGTTTCCATATTTCTTATGGGAAAATTAAAACGGGTAAGATAAATTTAGCTAAGGACAAGCTCTCTGGAATGGATAATACATTGGGCGAGGGGGCCACTGTATCCTCCTCCTCCCTCCACTGGGGACATTTCAAGATTTTAAGGCATTCCCAGTAATTTAAATGCTTTACTGGCTCATGTGAGCCATAAAAAATCCTGTATTTGTTCAACCTTTTATATTTCCCTGCCTTTCACAGGGCTGTCATCACTGACAATATTCCAAATGAGGGGGGGAAAATAGCAAATTTTAAAAGTGTCACCATTTGGCATTATTTTCCCCAGTTTTGAAAGTTCTCAATATCCCCCCGTATCCCTTGGCTATTGTGATTTTTTTTCTTTATGTTTTGAAAAAAAGGCAGCTGACAAATTATTCCCCAACTTCAGTGTTCCTTTCATTTACTTGGGGATCCTCTTGAGTTTTGTTTAAAAGTGCTCCTTTGATTTTCAATTTTTTCCATATCTAACACTGGAAATTACACCATTGAACTCATTTTGCTTTCCCACTCCCCACTGGAAAACCTGCTTTATTTCCCTGAAAATTTTTCAGATTTGTTATTGGCCCAGACGGACCTGACATAATGTAAATTTAGCTTTTTAAAATTATGAATTGTGAATTTTTCTCCATGGCCTTTAGTTTACAGTCCCTCACTACCCACGGCACAGTCAAAGGTCACAGTGTCTAATACACCCTACACAACGGTCAGGCCCCGGGGTGACGTGTGGTGACTGCCCAAAGGGTGACGTGTACTTAGCTCAGTGGTGACTGTACTTAGCTCAGTGGTGACTGTATTGCTCAGTGGTGAGTGTCTTAGCGTGGACGTGTACTTAGCTCAGGGTGCTGTACTTAGCCCGTGGGACTGTACTTAGCTCAGTGGTGACGTGTATTTAGCTCTGTGAAGCCCTGTTTGTGTGCTCTTGAGTGGTGACCTGTACTTTGGTGCTGCCCTGTACTTAATCGTAAGAATGTTTGTTTGTTTTCCCGGGGGACTAAAACCAAGATCCCCCTCCTCAGCAATTTTTACCACAACTTAAGGAAGATTGGGGGGAGCGAAGATGGGAACGGCATTGCCCGAGGAAAAAACAAGAGGATTCGTAGTATCCCCTGTGCGAGTCCTCGGGTCAAGAAGGACGTGGTCAGTGGCGGACAGCGGGGGGCACGAAGTTACGACAAGAAGCAAGGGAAAGCCAAAACGATGAAAAAGAAAGGGGACTGCTGGGAAACCCCTGGAAAACCTCCAAGCATTCTCGGGCTACCCACAATGTAGTTACTACGGGATCGTCACGCAACGACAAAAAGGGAAGTAAAAAATTTGTTGTTTTTGGGGGAAGCCAGGTTAGATACATGGATAGGGCATTCTGCTTGAAGGCAGGAGAGGAGAAAAAGGGGTATGCTTTCCTGGGGCTGGGATGGAGGACTTTTTACCCGGGCTTGACAACATCGAACGGTAAGGGGACAACCTATTATTTCCCATCTAGGCAATGATGTAGGCAACAGAAGTGGGTTTTAGTTAGAAATTTCGGACAGCTTAACATGATTAGGAAAAAGGGGGGGGCACCCTTTTTATATGTGGCATTTTGCCAAGAAGAGGTTTGGTAATGAATGTTGTCCAAGCAATTTTTTAAAATTTGTTGGCTGGATAAACACTGAAAGGGATAATGCAGTCCCATTCTTTGAAAATGGGACAACTTCTAGGCCGAAATGACATGTTCCCAGGGAGGGGGTTCATTTACCCGGGGCAGTGTGGGTTTTCTTGCAACCATTGGGGGGGTTGTTGGGTTTTTAAAAACTAGGATTAGTTAGAGGTATGGGTGTAAAAATGATTAATAATGAGTAGGTAATGATTATCTCTGAATTAAGAATCAATAGTAACTGTCATGGAGAAACTCTGGTAATGATTTTTCAGAAATTGTGAAAAAAACAAAATAAATGGGAAAGAATGTGCAGAAAAAAAAACATATGTTGGTTTTTTAGCAAACAGTCGAAGGCAAAAAAAAAAATTTAATGAATACTTGGTAGCATGTGTGGGAACTTTTTATTCATTGCATTAACTGAAACGTGGGAGATTTAAAGAGTCGGGATATGACTGCTGAGTGTAATATTGGGGGAAAAATTCAGTGTGGTTAAGTAATGGAAGGGGGGAGTTTTTCTGTATTTCGAGAAAATATTAATTGTTTTCAAAAAAAAAGGTTTTAAAATAGATGGGCAGTAACAGAGTCTGTTTTGGGAGATTTTGTGGAGGGGCAAAAAAAACAAAGGGGTAAATACCCCACCCCCAGGGCTTGGGTACGATAGGGGAGCTTCTTTTTGGGCAAAAATTTTTAGGGCTTTTGGAACAGTAACGTAGTCAAGTAGGGGACTTTTAAATTACCAAAATTGACGGGAAATTCTTTGACGGTAATCTAGAGTCCAGTGACTTTAGGAAATTTTTAGGCTGTTTTCGAAACAGAGTGTAAATGAACCCACCCGGGGTAAAAATTTGCTGACCTAGTCTTGTCAAATAAGGAAACACTCGGAATAATCTGGAGATCACTGAAAAGCTTGGCGCAAGTATCACAAATCCATCAAGTTTAGCATTAATTCAATGCAAGAAAAATATAATCAGTAAAAAAACCCCCATTTTTTGTTCTGCCGATTATAATGGATTAGGGAACCCCTCTGTCTAATCTTGATTGGGGTTATCTGCTAATGATTTTATTGACGATAATCAACTTTGAATAGAAGGGATCTGCTTTTTTGATTGTTTTCTTAAAATGTCCATGCCCAAGTATATACATTCCCCAGAGAGAAAAAAAGTCCAAAATAACGATCCCAAAGGGTTTTAAAAGGGGCTAAAGCATCTATTAGGGGGGAAAAGGGGAATTATAGGCGCATCAAAGAGGAGATTAACCTTACTGACCCTTATGTTCAGCTTTAAAAAGAAATAAAAAAAAGGGGTTTGAAAGGCTAAAATTTCTATGAAAAATTGAGTTGCTAAGAATCAAAGACTAATCCAAAGGGGTTTTTTTCAAGTGTAAGGCGAAGTGAAGGAAAAAAAAGGACCCCTGAAACTGGGAATGGACAGCTAGGATAATGAACGGAAATTGTTTCCTATTTAATGACTTTTTTTGCTTTTTACACAGGGAAAATGTAAAAGAGATTTCCCGAAAATTTAAAAATTATTTAGTTTCCTGATAATTTAAGTTAACTAATATTTCTGTCACGAGGGGGCTGGTTATTAAACAGATAGACAAACGAAACAAAATAAATCCCCGGGACCCGTGATTTTTTTCAAGGGTACTTAAGGAAAGCAAGATGGAGCTTTGTACCATTAACGAGTGTATTCAATGCGTCCATCCTTACCATGTTTGCCAGGAGTGGAAGATGGCTAATGTGGTTCCTATATTCAAAAGGGATAAGTCCACTCCTTCAAATTACGTCCAAATAAGTGACTCTATAGTGGGAAGTTATTAAACAATTATAGCTGACTTTATCAGAAGTCACCTTGAAGAGCATAATTTGATAAATGAACTCAGCAGGATTCACGAAGGCGTTCCTGCCTGAAAAACTTACTGACGTTCTTAAATGGAACATTTGAGGCAGTTACAGTGAAAAGGAATAGAATTTTTTTTTGGGATTTTAGTAAAGCCTTCGACAGAGTACCTCACAAGAGACTTTTAAAAAAAGGGCACCCCAGGTATAGGAGGAAAAGTTCTAGCATGGTTGGGGCATGGCTTACCAATAGAAAGCAGAAGTTCCCAAAATGGAGTGAAATTCTGAAGGGGATTAGTCACTAGTGGCGTTCCAAAAGGGATCTTTTTTGGGCCCTCTCTTGTTCATAATTTACATTAATTTACCTTGAGAAGGGTTTATAGTGCATGAGTAATTTTGTGATGATACAAAATGGGGCCGTATAATTCACTCTGAGGGGGGAATCAATGAACCCAGGACGATTTGAACAAATTAATGTTTTGGTTGAAAAATGGCAGATAAATTTTAATGTGGATAAGGTAAGGTACTTGCCCTTGGTAATGAAAAAAACCCCTCGAAGCTATAATCTAGGTGAAGTAGAGCTTGGTCATACAGAATTAAAAAAGACTTGGGAGTCATGGAAAGCAGGAATAAAAAGCCAAGACAGCAGTGCCTCAGTGCCCGAAACAAGGCCAACAGTTACTTGATTTATCTCAAAAATTTAAAACAGAATCCAAAAGTTTTTTTTTACAGCTTAAATCACATGAGGCCCTCTTTTTTGATTATGCTGCTCATTTTTGGCCCCTTTTACTACGGATGGACTAGACCTTTAAAAACTACAGAGAAAATGACTAAAAGATTTACGTGAAAGGAACCCCCCGTATAAGATAGACTTAAAGCCTTAAATCTCCACTCTCTGGAGAGGCGAAAATGAGGGGATATCATTAAAGTGTTAAGTGGATGACGGGCATAAAAAAAGGGAGACTTAATAAAGTACTGAGGGTGTCGAACCAGGTAAGAACCAAAAAAAGGGTTTTAAAATTTGGATAAATTAGATTTAGAAAGGACTGGGTAAGTCTGGTTTTCTAACAGAGTTTAGATCGGAACATTTTCCCCGGGGGGGTGATAGAGGGTTGGCCCTTGGGTGCTTTAAGAAGAGACGGAAAAATATATGAGTGGGGGGGGGCTGGGTTTGTTTGGTGTAAAGGGGGTACGGGATTATTTCTTGATAGCTTTGGGTAAGCCCGTTTTGATAAGGCCCCTGCCTCTAGGGCCAGGGGCCCTTCTGCAGTGTTCCTAATTCTTATGTTTTTTTTTCTTATTATCAGGGCCCACGGGCTCCGCCTGGGGCCGAGGAAGACGAGCCTAAAACCAGTCACAAATAAAAGCACCCTAATATCTAACACCATCAAAAAGGGCCAAAAGTACCCTGCGGTTTTCCTTCAGATCCCTGTCTTAATTGACAACATTCTCCACGGCATAAAACCCCTTCTACATTTCCAAGCATATGCAATATTGTGAGGCACAACACTACTTTCTCTTTCCCGGCTGATTGCTGGCCTTTTCAAACAAACTCCCCCACTTATCGTCTGGGAGACCAGAAGGGTTTTGGTGGAGAAGTCTCAAGCCTCCATCCAACCTATTCAAGTTTCCCCAAGACAATGGCCCTTTTAGAACGGTTCTGCAAGTTTTCAAAGGGGTTCCAGAACTTTTACTTTCACACACTAACTTTGCACACCTGAGTTTTTAAGCTAGGTCAACAAGTAATGAGCTCAGCTCAACAACGCCTTTCCCCACACTAGGGTTTTTACAAGTCACGGTTTGCTGAGCATGCCAGGGTATCGACCCCCACCAACCCAAAATTTCAATAACATTAAACCCTTAAATCTTTATTTTTGTTTGTCTGGCGAAATCATTCTCTATTGTAAAATCTTTTTTGGACCAAGGGTACACGAAAGACTTACTTTTGTGGTCCTCAGACAACCTCTGGTTGGAGAGCCATTGCCCCCGGGTGAGAAACCTTAGATTATACATTGTTACCCGTACTTTGGGTGTTTCTGGTTTTTTCCTCTGTGGTCTACATTAGTCCTTCATGTACATAAACAACATGTGTTATCTACATTAGCCAAAAATTGACCTAATGTGTAGTGTATCACTTTTCTCATTGTACATAAATAATCATATTTTTTATACACTGCATCATTTTTCATAGGTAACAGCATAATGTAATGTGCATGACACATTTTACATAAGTAGCAACATAGTGTGGTGTAAATCAGTATCACGTATATAAGAACAAATACCCCTGTAAAATTTCACAAGCCCTTGTCAAAAACACTTTTTTGGGGGTCTTTATCTTTGAGAAGTGTGTTGAGTTTTGCAATTTATCAAGAATACATATTGAATTTTGAGAGTTTGATAAGTGTGGTAGTGGGAGGGCCTTCGGTGAACTTTGTACCCTTCTGTGGTATGGGAGTAGTCTGTGAGTCCCGGGTTTCTGCTGGAGCATTATCATGTTATACTTGAGACCTGTACTCGTACACGTTGGGGGAGTGACAGGATGGGGGTTCTACTGTAGTTGGTACCCTACTAGATTCTGGCAGTATATACTGCTGGAGGTGGGGGCAGGTGGGTACTAGGGAACCAGTCAAGTGTTTCCCACTCTTACACAAGGCTGAAGACAAATGTTCCAGTGTTCCAACTCTCAAAATAAAAAAACTCAGTAAAATTTTTTGTTTTAACATTACAAAAAATTTCATACCGTTTTAAATTTAAGGTTTTGTTTCTTGTGACATATAATTAAAATATTTTTTTTTGGAAGAAATACGTATTATAAAAGACAAAAAAGCAGAAAATACATACCATTCATAGAGGGTGAAGTTTTAAAGGCCTTTGTTTAATCCTTCCAGACCTTGCTCACATTGGAATTTCTCATTTTTTCTTTTTTCAAAACCCCCTGGCCCATCCCCCCGAGGGGGGGTGGCCAAAAAGGAAAAAACAAAAATTTTTCCTTTTAATTTATAAAATAACAGGGGAAGGGGGGTTTCTATCCTTTCTCCTGGCATTTTTGTCGCCTCTTAAAAACGCATGGCTTATGGAGGAAGAATTCTGTTCCACTCCCCATGGAGGTAAGAGGAAAAAACAAGAACAAGAACTATAAGAAATAGAAGAAAAACCCCCCGAAGGGTTGTATTACTAATTTCTTGACATGTATGTGTAGTGTGACCTAGTATAAGTTGAATACAAGACTTACCCGAACCTTCATGTTCATGAACAGAAAAATGGAGCCACAACCACCCTCCGTAAAAAATTACAGGCTTTTGTTTTTCACTCGCTTGGCAGAAAAGAGTACCCCCGGGGGGTTTCTGTTACCCAACCTACACCCAGAATTTGCTCTTTTTTAGAAAATTTTCCCATT
>NW_026504208.1:0-11737 GCF_026875155.1 Cherax quadricarinatus
GGGGGGAAAGGGGGTAGGGAAAACAGTGGGAGGGAGGATGGAGGTAGGAATAAAGAGCTTTTAGCATCTTTATAATTCTTGTTGATGTGAAGGTAGGAAGAGGTGTAGGGAGTTAGAGACAGAAAGAGAGCGAGGTAGGGAGGTAGGTAGAACATAGGTATGAACTGGGCTTTTAACATTTTTATAATACTTGTAGGTAGGGAGGGAGGTAGCTAGGGAGGGAGGTAGCGAGGGAGGGAGGTAGCGAGGGAGGGAGGTAGCGAGGGAGACAGGGACGTAGGATGGCAGGTAAGTATTCCGGATTTATTTAGTATCATTGTAATTCTTGGCGATAGGAAGGAAGAGAGAGACCAAGGGAGGGAGAGAGGGAGGGAGGTAGGAAGGTAGGTATGGAGTAGCCTTTAGGTAACTTTGAAATTGTTTTCATTAGGTAGGTAGGGAGAGAGAGAGGGATGAAGGGAGGACAGCAGGTAGGAAGGTAGGTTGGAGGAGGCTTTTAACATCTTCGTAATTCTTGTCGTTAGAAGGAGAGGTAGGGAGAGAGAGAGAGAGAGAGAGAGAGAGAGGGAGGGAGGTAGGAAGATAGGTATGAATTAGGCTTTTAGTATTTTTATAATTCTTTATAAGTCTTGTAAGTCAACACCCCCCCCCCCTCCCTCTCCCGGAATTCTATCTCTTCTCTAGGTAAGTTGAACTGACCACCGGATGTTGAATCAATTAAATTTATATTTGTATCTGCTGGCTGCCTCTTATTGTTGCTTCTACTAACTAGTGCCTCCCTCTCTCTGTCTTTCAAACTGTTAATTAATTATGTCGACTCTCTCTCACCGGCTACTGCTGCCTCTTTCTGTCTCCTCATTAAAGTACCACCAAGACTTTTTAAGTTACAACTCTAAAATTACTTCGAAAGATAACTGCCTCTTATTATACACTACACAAATATTACTGTGTTGGAAATACAGCTGGAAATTGAGATGTAAATGTGTTTAAAATCTAAAGAATGAGCCAATCACCATGAAATAACCACCACATAAACACAAGAGCAAGAAGAATAACAAAAAATTATATTTTATGATCAGAACAATACATTTAAAAATGGCGCCGGCAGCGAGGGGGAAGGGGATGAAAGATCTCCCACCACTACCTCCACCATCAGTACAGATGTAGGGGATGAATCTCCTCCATCTTCCTCTACTGAGGAAAGTAGACGAAATCTAGGACTGGTCTTCTGTGTTACTGTGCTTTACTGGTCTTCTGTGTTACTGTACTGTACTGGTCATGTGTGTTATTGTACTGTACTGGTCTTCTGTGTTATTGTACTGTACTGGTCTTCTGTGTTATTGTACTGTACTGGTCTTCTGTGTTACTGTATTGTACTGGTCTTCTGTGTTGAAACATTGATATTTTTATTGACTTCTCTTCTGTTTTATGTTAAATGCTATTTTATGTGCTTTTGTACTTTTTTATGTGTCACTATACTGTTTCATGTCTGAAATTACTGTTTTAACTGTAATCTAATGTTTTATGTGTCACTATACTCTTTTATGTCTCAATTTACTGTTTTAACTGTTACTATAATGTTTCATGTGTCACTATACTGTTTTATTGTTACACTGTTTTATGAGTTACTTAATTGTTTTGTGTGTTACTATATTATTTTATGTATTACTATATTATTTTATGTATTCCTATAATACCAGTAGACTTGATTCATCTTATAAGTAACAAGCAAGTCGCTACCTAAAGTCTTTACCAACATAGTCTTGCCAGCACTCTATTTCCAGCAGAAACCTACCAGAGGTCTTCAACCAGCACTATTTCCAGCAGAAACCTACCAGAGGTCTTCTACCAGCACTCTTTTTTCAGCAGAAACCTACCAGAGGTCTTCTACCAGCGCTCTAATTCCAACAGAAACCTACCAGAGGTCTTCTACCAATAGTCTTCTGGTAACAATCCTTCCGGTAGTATTCTCCCATTTAATACCAGTTAAACTTTTATTTAAAAAAAGAACCCTAAAAAGTTTTTACCAAAAGCCCCTTCCAAAATTTTTTTCCGAAAACCCCCCGGGTTTCAAACCGTTTTTAAAACCCTCGGTTTCCCAGACTTTTTTTCACAAAACCCCCAAGAGGTTTTGGTTAAAAAAAACCAAAAAAGGGCCGAAAACTTTCAACCCTTGGAAACCCCAAACCTCTTTTTAAATTTTTACCTTTCCACAAATTGTGGTTTCTTTTTCAATTATTCCCGACTTTTCCCAATTTTTAACCGGGGAAAAATTATTCACCAAAACCAAACAGGTGTTAAAAAACCTAACAAGGGAACCAAACCAAAAAAATTCTTCATAATATTTCCCAAAAAATTTTTCCCCAAAAAAAATTTCGTTTTGGGGGCCATATTTTCCTGCAACATAGGGGCACCACAAACATTCAGTTTTCCATATTTTTCCCCTGCAACATAGTGCACCAAAACATTCAGTGTGCTATAAAATTCGGCAACATAGTGCACCAAAACATTCATGGCTATATTTTCCCCTCCCAAAATAGGCACCAAAACCCTTTTCAGTGGCTATATATTCTGCAACATACCCCCAAAACATTAAATTTGCAATATTTTAACAATCCCCAAACCATCCGTCCTTTTAAACCCTTAAACAAAAGGGAAACCCAACTTCCGGTTGGGGCTTATTTTTACCCCTTCTGCCATTTTGGGCCCAACGGCCATTGGGGCTGTTCCATTTTCACCACCCCCAAAATTTCATGGGGGTAAATTTAAAACCATCCGTTGCCGGGTTTTTTTTTTTCCATTTCCCCCCCCCCCCCCGGCGGCCCCCCCCGGGGGGGGGGGGGGCCGAACCCATTTCCCCCAAAAATTTTAAAGCCAAAAGGAAAAATATAATTTTACGTTTTTTTTTAATCCCCGGTTTTTTTTTTGGGAATTTTTTTAAATTTTTTTTATTGAAAAAGGTGGAGAATGTAAGGTAAAAAAACGGAAGAAAAATTTAAAATTTAAAATTCAATAAAAACAAGGTTTTTTTAAAAGGATTTTTTAAGAATATCCCTTTTTTTTTAACCATAATTTTTGGGTTTGTTTTCCGTAGCGGGAAAATTTTTGTAGTGATGTGTAGGGGAAAGATAAAAGTGAAAAGTAAACATCAGAAATAAATTTTGTAGAACAAAAATAATAATTTACTCTATAAAAGAGCCCTTTTCCGTGCTACAGCTTCAGCTTGGGTCTCTGCGGGGCAGCCTAATGACTGTACTGTCACCTGGCTGACCTGCGCCAAAATTAAAAATGTGTGACGCGTTGGAATGAAAAATGAATAGTTAAATGACTTTTCATAAGGTTTATAACAGAAAAAAAGGTAAAAAACTTGAAAGAATGTAAAAAAATAATTAAAAAGAGTGTTAAACCAACCAGGTAAAGTGTGTTAAAAAATATGAGGGAAATAATGATGGAAAAGAAAAAATATGTGTAAAAAAAAACAAAAAGGGGAATTTTGGGGTAAAATTTTCAAAAGGGAAGGGTTAATTTTTTTGGAATTCCATTGATTTTTAAGGGGTTTTTAAAAATTTAAATCTAATTTAAAAATTTAATATAATTTTTTGGGGGGGGGGGGGGGGGGGGGAAAGGGGGGGGGGGGGGGGGTTTTAAAAAAAAATAAAAAAAAAAAGAAAAAAAAAAAAAAAAAGGGGTTGTTTAAAACTAAAGTTTAAATTTAAGTTTAATTTCAAAAAGACGGTAAAGATTTACCCCATTTATTAATTTAGGGGAAACTCCAGAAAAAAGGGTTAAAAAAAATTTTTTTGTTAGAGTTTCAGGACCAAGAAACGTACATTGTCACCCAAACAAAAATAACACGTAAGCTTTAAAATTTCATTCATACACTAACATTTAAAACCTTACAAAACCCCCTCCACTAGGGTCT
This sequence comes from Cherax quadricarinatus, assembly GCF_026875155.1. Lineage (NCBI taxonomy): Eukaryota > Metazoa > Arthropoda > Malacostraca > Decapoda > Parastacidae > Cherax > Cherax quadricarinatus. The sequence goes on from NW_026504208.1 coordinate 3,923, forward strand.
CAAAAATCTTTTTTTTAAAAATCAAAACCATTTTTCCAAAAAGAATTCACCACAAATATTTTAATTAAACTGCTAAATAAGAAAAAAAAAATTGTCCCCATTAAAAATTCAAGGTAACATAAAGGGGAAAATTCCCAAAATTTTTTAAAAATTAATTACCAAATCCTGAGTGGCCAAGCTGTGTGAACTTGGTCCTGGTCAAAAGCGGGGTTAAAACGGTCGCGGCTGTCTTGGTGGCGGGGAATTTAAACTGGACGAAAGTTTTCTGTATGTCCCCTCCAGTAATTCCACCACAAGACACCAATGCCGTACACCAGCAAAAACGAGACCAACCCTGCAACCCACAAAGTCACTGGGGGTGGCAACCGCTGATTCGGGGAAGGGGCCAAACTCAGGTAACCCCAAGTGGCTCCGGGAAACCCTGACCCGGGGGAAAAGGCACCGCGCCCTTTAGGTAAGTGGGAAAGGGAAAAAATCGGGGAGCGAAGGGAAAGGGAATTCCGGGATCCCTAACGGGGAAAAGGTTTGTTTTTGAGGCTGACCTTGGGTAAGGGGGGGGGGAGACACCCGGGGAAGCGAACGGATGGTTCCGGTTTCATGAACCGGGGGAAAAGCTTGAATACAGCAGTTAAAGGCTGCCCTTTGGGGGAAAAGGGGGAAAGGGGAAAGACACTTCGGCAGACAAGGATTCCGGGAAATACAGGAACCGGGGGGAAAAGAAAGAAAAACCCCCTAATTTGGGGGGAAAGTGGGGAAGGGATTTTCCCCTGGGGTGCCACCAAGGGGCCCTCCGGGAAAGCCTTTGGGCCCGGGGGAAGGGCACTAAACCTAATTCCGTTTGACCAAAGGGGTAAGTGAGGAAGGGAACACATCGGGAGCGAACGGATGGATTCCGGGATACATGATTTGGGGGGAGGTTGTTGTTGGGGCGGGACCTTGGGAAATTTGGGGGAAAGAAAAACATCCGGGAGCGAAGGGATGGTTTCCGGGATAAAATAAAAACCTGGGGAAAAAGCAAAAAATTTCTTTCAATTTAGGCTGACCTTGGGGAAGTGGGGAAGGAAAGACATCTGGGGGGTAGACAGTCGATTCCTGGTTCCCATGAACCGGGGGAAGAAAAAAAATACCGCTGACTTTGGGGAAGGGGGGGAAGGGGAGTCCCCTGAGGTGCCCCCAAAGGGACCCTGGAGACACGATCCGGGGAAGGAAACTGACCTAACCCGCTGACCTTAGTAAGGGGGGAAAGGGAAGAAATCCGGAGCGAAGGGAAGGTTTCCTTATACCCAACTTGGGGGGTTTTTTGTTGGGGCCCGGGCCTTGGGGGTAATGGGGAAGGGAAGGAAATGGTTCCTGGAAAACATAAAACCTGGGGACGGCACGAAAAACGGGTTTGGGTGAGGCTGAATTTAAAGGGAAGTGGGAAAAGGGGAAACTTTGGGCCCGGCGGAGGGAATAAATTTCCCCTGGGTACAAAAACCCAGGGACGGCTGAGGCGGGGAAGGCAGAGATGAGGGGCGGGGCCCTGACCTTGGGGAAGAAAAAGGGGAAGGGAAAACCCCCCCACGGATGGTTTCCCTTTAAACCCTTTAAACCTGGGGGGGCAGAAGGGGGGGGGGGGAAACCCTTAAAGACCCCACTGGCCTCCACGGGGCCAAGGTCGGGGAAACCAGAGATAACTCGAGGCTGACAGTGGCGCAAATTTTTTTAAATTGAAATTTAAATTTCAAGATTTGATTCAGCGTCCAACCACGGGGAAAAAAAATTATTGCCACTCCCAGCCTCTCGACAGTACCACGGTGGTTTAACCCCATTTCCTGCCCCCTAAACAGTGGGTCACGGTGTGTTTTTTCCCTACCCCAACCTCCCCTGACGTAGCATCGGTGTGTTTTTTCCCACTCCACCCCCTGCCCGTACCACGGTGGTGTTATTCCCACCCCACCCTCACGGGCCCAGTACCAGGGTGGTGTTTTTTCCCTACCCACCCTCCCTGACAGTACATCGGGGGTTTTAATTCCCCCCACCCCCCCGAGAGTAGCCACGGTGGTGTTATTAAAAACTCCAGCCTTCCATGACTTAGCATAGGGTTGTTATTCCCCCCCCTCCAGCCCCCTTTGACAGAAAGCCACGGGGGGGTTTCTTATTTGTGTTCATTCACTGGATTGTTTAAAACTCAACAGTCGTAACCCGGGTGGAAGGGCATATCTCCTGATTATAGATGCTAGAAACCATAACAACAAAAATAACTCGGGTTCATAAACTAAAAAAGGGGGCCCCCGGGCCGGGACAAACCGGTGTTTTTGCTGGAGGAGGACCCAACAGTTGGGGTGTTTTCCCGTCCACACAGAAAGCTTTTTATTTTTAAAAACAGAGAAAGCAACAGAAGCAGTAAAAGTAAGGTGATGTAATTATAAAAAACGTGATCCCAAAAGATACCCCTACTGCATAAAAACCCTTTTTTTCTACTTTGTTTTCTCTAAAATTTTTTCTTTGTTTAAATGTCCTTTTCTGTTTTTTTCTGTATTACTGCAAAAGACACTAACCCTTCTTCGTTTTTAAATTTTCCCGTACTGGTCCCTTTTCTGTTTACTTTTTTTAGTCTTCTCTGTACTGTACTGTTCTCTTTTCTGTACTGTACCCGTTTTTTCTGTTGTTTAAATGTACTGGTCTTTTGTGCGACCCTTGTCTGGGGGAAAACCTTTTCCCATTTAACAAAAAATAGAAAAAAACAAATGAATAACTTTTATTGGGTAATAAATATATTTTTTTAAAGGGTTTTTTTAAATTTTAAAAAAATAAAAAAAAAAAACTGGCCCCCTGTCCTAGGGGGTTGGACAGGAATTTTCTTATTTCCCAGGAATTTTCTTCTGTGATTTTTAAGAAGAAATGGGGGGGGTTTTTCCCGGGGGGCGGGGTTCGACCGATTTTGGGTTTTGAAAAAACCGTAACTAAATTGGTGCAACACCATAAAATTTAGATTTTGAGGTGTAAAAGAGCCGGGATTGATTTTAAAAAAGAAAAAAAAAGAAATGTTAAAAACAAGTGGGGGGTATATTTTTTGGGAAACGGTTTTTGAATTTTTTAATAAATGTATGGAAGAGGGGGGTGGTACCAAGGGATTGGCAGAAAAGCCCTGCCTATTTTCCTTTTTAAAAAGGCAAAGGGGAAAAGAGGGCCAAAAAATTATAGGGGGGAAAAACCCTTTTAGTAACCTGGTTAAAATTTAAGGTAGAGTTATTATGAAAGAATTAAAAGTAAGAAAAAGAATAGGAAGCAAAAAACAAGGGGGGCTTTAGAAAAGGGAAGGGGTGTGTGGCCCCGATAAAGGGAAAAACCCCCACATAAATTTGGGGGGTTGTCACAGTTGCTCTTTGCTTCAAAAACTGTGTTTCTTTGGGGGATTTTGGGAAAAGAATTTCTGAGTTGGTGGGATGAATTTGGGAGGGGATGCAAAAGAAGAAAAATTTAAAAATGAATACCGGAAAGATTAAAAGGGTTTTGAAGGGTAACAAAAAGATTAAGGGGATGAAAGATTGGTTTTCAGATTGGAGGGAAAAGAGATTGGAGGAGGGAATGTATTTAGAAAATTTTGGGGGTGGGCCGGTCAGCGGGTGGGCTAAAAGAAAATGAGGGAATCATAAATTGATGGGGGGGAAAAGGGTGATGGGGGGCACTTTTTGGAGTCTATGGAGACAAAGAAATTTGCCTTTGGGGGCAAAAAAGGGGAATGTAAAAGAGAGCATAGGTTTTTTCCACCCCCCTTAAAAGGTTGAACATGGGTGATGAAAGTTTTCGGGGGCAGTGATTTTCAGGGCCGGGGGGCAAGTGGTGTGAATATAAAAGCAAAAATTCGTATTTTTGGGGAAAAAAGGGGGTCCCGGGAATAACAAAACTGTTGTACAGGGGGGCGAAGGGAAAGGGGGTTGAGGTGGGCGGACATGTAGAGAGGAAAAGGGGGGCGAACAGAATTTACTTTAAGAGTGTATGGTCTGTAGTAGAAGGGGAAAAAACCCGGGGGGAAAAGGGGCGGCCCAGGAAAGGTTGGGGGAGGGGGGAAAAGGGGGTTTTGTGTGCGGGGGGGCTTGGGGCTTACAGCAGGGGATGCGTGAGCGGTTTGATAGGAGTGAATGGAACAAATGGTTTTTTAAAACCCTTACGGCCCGTTTGGAAATGTGAGCAAAAAAAACCCTTTATAAGGGGGTTTAGGGAAACCGGGAGGGCCCAAATTGAGTCCGGGGATGGGGAAATAAAAAGGGGCCGCACCTGAAGGGGGGGTTTTAATGTTTCAGGTTTTTTAAAAAATTTAAACAAGGGGGGAAACCCCAAAACCCCGGGGGATTATACAGCGCCCGGGGGGGGGGATGTGGGGAAGGGACTCAGGGTTAATTCGGGAACTGGACACATATCCCCAAATTTCCCCAAAAACAAGAGGGCCCCCCACCAACATCAAGAAACCCTTTCCTTTAGGGGTTGCAGTTTAAAAACGTAGTGAAAGCACCCTTCTTTTAAGACCGTGAGGGGTTAATGATGGGGAAAGGGTTTTTTTTTTCGGGGGCCCCCTCCTTGGGGAATCGGGCCCGTGGGGTTTTTAATAAAATAATAGAATCGTAAAGTCCCACAAATCCTGTAACAAAGGGGTCTTGCTGAAAAAGAAAACCCACTGGTTTTTAAATTTAAATAAGTATGACATTTTAAGAAAAACAAAGGGTGGTAACCCGGTAAAAAAAGTGTCAAAGAAAAAGAAATTTCCCTGGTTTGATCACCCCTACCTATCAGGAGAAAAGTGCGGGTTTAAAATGATTCTCCAAACTTCCCCCCCAACCAGGTTAAAAAGGGTTTAAAACACCAGGAGTAGAAACAAAGCAAAACTAAACCAGAAAACTGAAGTTTAGCCCAGGCCCCCAATGGGGGGGCGGACGGGAACACCTAATTTGGGTTTCCCGGGGGTCTGGACAACCATAACCTCCACCTTTTTTTTAAAGGGGTTTTTTTCCCCCCACAATACCCCTTTTTCCCAAAAAAATAGTCGGAGGCAATACTTAAGTTACACTCAAAAATGGGGCTGATGACTAAAATTAAACATACAATTTAACGTTTTCATATCATAATTTGTGGTATAAAAACTTATTAATATGTTAAAACTGTTTTTTATATAGAGGAAAGAGCTAGATTAATTTCACATTAAAAGTTTACCTTGAACTAAAAAAAAAAAACTTTTAATTAAACCCCGTCGATCAATATATTTTTCAAAATATTTTAAAGTTTAAAAAATTTAGATACCAAATTTAAAAAAAAAAACAGAGCCAAGCACCGAAAAAAAATGACATTTGAATCAGCACCAAAAACTAACCCAAAAAACGTGTCATATCATTGGCCAAAAATGGGGTGTTTGGGGAAACCCGGGTATAATCAAAAATTACAGTACTTTAAAAAATCCTAAAAAATGAACGACCCAAAAAGCCAAAAATTAAAAGTGGGTTACCACAATTTTTCGAAATTTTTCCATTTATTTTTTAATCGTATAAAATTTTAATAAGTTGTAGACTTTAATACTGTAAAAACAAAAAGAAAAAAAGTCCCGAAAAAAAATTTTAAATTTTTCGTGAATTTAAAATTTAAAAAAACTAGAAATAATACAAAACTAAATAAATAAATTTTAGAAAATGAAAATATCTTAGGCAAAAAATAATATAAATTATAAGAAGACTTAGGAAATTAAGGAAATGGACACATAAGGTAATCTAATATTAGTAAATTTATATTGGAAATGAACAAATCGATAACATGTGACAAGGATATAGATTCAGTAACAAAATATTATAACTGGAAGGTGACATGAGTGTGAAATCGTAAGAAAATCAATTGCAACGAAAGTACATTATAAAATAAAATTCTGATCAATGGAAAGGGAATTTATAAAAAAAAGCTGGTCACAGTGCATGATAGACTGAAATTAGAAACCTGCAGCTTTTGGTCTCTCGTCCACTTAAAAATAATACACTAGGGGAAAAGTCGAAAAAACTATCTGAAAAAAAAAATGTTTCTCAGATCAAACACAAAAATTCTAAAAACAGTAAAAATGCTGGAGTTTAATGGGTGACTGAAGGTAAACAAAGAAGCATGATGACCACATAACAGCAATAAACTATACATACATTTAATAACCACATACAAGCCACAAACTACATGTCATGAAGTACATAAATATGTCATAAGCACGTCACACACCGCACATGTACATGTCAAAAAACCACATGCATACATGTCAAAAAAGAATGAAAAAACAAATTCGAAACACCATTACGAGGAGTACAAAAGATCACAGTTGAAAAACTGAGGGAAAAAAATAGGCTCTGAAAGATGCCAGAGGGTTTTTCCCACAAGTAATAGAACAATGAAATGGATTCAAGAGGAAGTAGTAAGTGATACAGTGGAAACAATATTTTATATATATATATATAATATATATATATATATATAATATATATATATATATATATATATATTATATATATATATTTTTATATATATAACATTAGGGTTATAAATATTTTACTTTGTTCAAATGAAACATCTGTGTCATAAATCGATGAACTTTTGTTTACAAACAATGAAAAAGTCCCTAATCCTCTCAGTTTTCTAAAAAGGTCAACCCTAAATAAAACTATGAATCACCATATATCTGCGTTACTACTCATAAGTATGAAAGTTAAGACACATGTGCAACATCTAGATATCTTTACTGTAGATGTTTCGCCATCCAGTGGCTTTATCAATACAGATTCTAGGACATAATTGGAAGACAGTAGAACTACATACAAAAGATGAGGTAATCAGTCCCTCAGTCTTGGAGTTAGTTAGTGTTGTCGGTATTTTAAACCTTTCTTGCACTACTCATAACAGCAACTCAGGAAAGTATTACTTGGCAACTCAAATTAATGAAAAATACTAATAAGAAGAATAATAAGAGAAGATTAGTAAACCAGTGGCGTCGTTAAGGGGCGGGGGGGGGGGGCTGCCCAGGGTGACACCATAGAACCTCTAAAAAAGATGACATTAATGCCCAAAAACAGTGCAGCAGCAAAATAAGAGAAGAATCCTTTGTTTCTGTATATGCTGTTATATGATTACAGAGTGGAAATAGGCCTATATAGGGAAAATCAATCACGCTATACGAAAAACTACGATAAATCGATAATTTTATCTACGGTATTTTGGAAAAACCCATAATCCACCTGGCATCACTATGATCACTCATCACTGACTGAAATATGCAAGAATAGCTCATGCATAAAATACGAAGACTAAGGCAGCACCTGCAGCTGCTGATGTTGATCTTGATAAAGTTAAGCACTGGACTCCACTGGATACACTAACATTCATAGTTGAATGGGATTTCATTGAATCTCTTCCAACTGTGACACTCTGCCTGAGGTTGTGCCTTACTATGTGTTTCTGTGGCTTCTTGTGAAAGGAGTTTCTCGAAATTGAAGCTGATTAAAAACTATTTACGGTCCACAATGATTCGATCCAGAATCTTTGACTTATAATTGATATCCATAAAAAATGGATCACTTGACATCATTGATATTGATGATGTGATAGATGATTTTGCTGGACTGAAGGCAAGGAAATGTAAGATCTGATTCGTTGAGATGTTACCAGTACTTAAGGCCAAATCGGAACTAGTGTTTTCTCTGATATTGCAATGTTTTTCTTTATTTTTCAAGTTTTTTTTTTCATTGTTTGAAGATGAATAAATGTAGAATCTGTTGGTTACTCAAACGGTATTTTGGTTTGTTTCCTCAATATTCTAAG
>NW_026504209.1:0-12258 GCF_026875155.1 Cherax quadricarinatus
ACATTTCCTATGAAATAATAATTTCTCACTCTGTTAACCCCACTGCCATAGTTACGCAAATTGTGGGTTGTGATCGATGTTTAGTGATTTGTATTCGTGTGACTTGATCTTTATTAGTGTAATATGCTTATATTCGGGGTGACGTGATGTTTTCATGTGATGTGATTTATATCGCGTTCCGTGATATATACTCGAGTTACGTGATCAGTTTTCTTTGGACGTGACTTATTTCGCCGAAAAATATTGTCCCAGCTGGATAATAAGAGGTAAATAAGTGGTTAGAATTAATTTGGACTGGAATATCGTAGATAGGAATATCGGAAGCATCACCTAATTAATCCTACCAGTCCTCTGATATTCTCCTTTGAAAGACTTAATACCCTTAATACAAACTTTGAGAGGTTGGAACAGTACACAATATACTAACAGTATTCTCTTCACCTTCAGGCAAGTGTGGTATCGTAAGCATAAGAATATAAGAAAGGGGAAACACTGCAGCAGGCCTACTGGCCCATACTAGGTAAGTCCTCAAACTCAAACCCACTAACAAAAATATTTGCCCAACCCACTGCTCACCGTAGCACCTCACTCTCCAGATGCACACCGTAACTCGACTGTTACTGCATTCAGTTCACACATTGAGGCCCGTGGGTCGATCCACGGTACTTTTGAAAACATAGGAAGTGTTTCCTTAAGACATCTGCTCTCCTTCTTCACCTATCAGTAAAATAGGTACCTGGTGTGTTAGTCGACTGTAGTGAGTCGCATCCAGGCAAAAAAAAAAAGACCTAAATTTGCTCGAAATGCTTGTATAACCAGGGACTTTCTATATAGTAGTATGTCATTGATGTCAGCTATGGTATGTATACGTTGCACGTGTACTTGTAGAAATAAAGATTATTATTATTTTCTTCTTCTTCTTCTTCTTCTTCTTCTTCTTCTTATTATTATTATTATTATTATTATTATTATTATTATTATTATTATTATTATTATTATTATTGCTATAACCACTTGGATTGAAATCTAATGGAAGGTAAGCTAGTGCAGTCGTTTCTTCCGTGTATTACACTTTATGCTGCAAAAAGGCTCTTGATTAAGGGAACTGGAGGTACGCTTAACACGTTCCAAAAAGTCGCTGGACGATCCGAACTTCTTCTATATCCTAACCATAGCATCATGTTGTTCCACTGGTGTTAGGCTTCTTGTTTGTGATGAGCTGAAGCTCCTGTGCCTCTCGAATGTATTCTAAACCTCAGGGACCTCTGAATGTTTAGATATAGCTTCTAGTTTCGTTTAAACCCCGGCCGTCTCCCACCGAGATAAGGTGACCTGCAAATATAAGGAAGGTAAAACTTTCACCATCCTTCATTCAGTGGCTGTCTTCTCAGAAGTGTGATGACGTTAGGATTCAGATGATCCTCAGAAATACAGCACCGAAGGTCTTCTGATTAATTCTATTGACACGTTTATTAAGGAAAACTTACGCTTTTTCGCCCATATTAATGGAACGTCGTACACTAAATGGGGTTCCTTGGAACTACTTGTCTGTGTGTGTCAATGTCTGTCTCCTGAGGAAGTTGAGATGCAGCTCCGCAGCCACTTGAGGTTTTTGAGGTACAGCTACTGAATGTCAATCGTGGGTCGAGGAAGAGGTGTTTGATACGCTAACGACAGAAACACATCTATTTGAAAGCATTAAAACACTGAGTAAGTCAACATTTTCCATCTCTTAATTACTGGATTATCCTCGAGAGGCACCGTTAGATCATTGCTTTTATTTTCCCCCCTCTTACTGTAATTATTTTCTCGTTTATAACTCGAGAACACCTCATCTGACTGGCGTCAAATTTACCAGGCTAGTGTACTGAAGTCAACATGTGGTTCATGTAGTTATTAGCAAGTGCAAGTCTCCTTCACTCAAAGATATATAGTTACCATTCCTGATTTTCCTTTCTGAGTGATAACCTAAGAAAGCCTCTGCTGGTAGTTTCAACACTGGTCTATCTTACCTAGAAAAATGTTGATATTGTTAATGGACGGTATAGGGGTCAAACACACTATTTTTTTTTATTTTTTCCCACGTAAAATATCCTGAGTGCGCCTTATGTGCCCGATTTTATTTTTATGTTGGATGGATGCCCCTCAAGGAAGATTCATTGATGCTGGTGAGGGGCTCTTGATCTAGGGAATTGGATTTATGCTTTAATTCACTGAAGTGAACCTAAATTGCTTCCATACCCCCCACACGCGCTGTATAATCCCTACGGGTTAGCGCTTCCCAATAATAATAATAATAATAATAATAATAGTAATAACAATAATAATAACACTAATAATAATAATAATAATAATAATAATAATAATAATAATAATAATAATAATAATAATAATAATAATAATAATAATAATAAATTGTCTTATCAGAAGGAGGAAGATCTATAATGTGAAACACTGTAAGTGCGAATTTGTCCATATACACCGGAAACTTGTGCCGCACGCAGACCTATTCTCCTTTGCCTTTTGCGTGCATTGACAATAGGCTGGGCTGACCTTAATTTTTAAAGGGGTGGACCGGTAAGCCATCAGAAGGCCTCGGTCAGATGACCAAATCTCTAGCAACGGGTTATCGAGTGACTAAAAACCCGCGTTAGGAAGCACTTGTCCTGCTTCCTGACAACCCTTACCTAACCTACAATATCCTGCGATTCCTTTTACCCACTTCATAATAATGCCGCTGAAGAGAATTTCTTTGGCTCAAATCGGGTCATTTTTAACGTTTTGAAGAAAAAAACGCAAGTTTAAAGTAGTTTTTTCTTTAATACAAAGAAATAATGGCTAAAATGTGCCAATTTCTTAATTAAGAGCAACAGAATGACAAAAAAGAACAAAAATCGTAAAGCTAGAATCACTTTTGGATTTAACTATAACGAATTTTCCTTATTAATGGGTAGGTAATTTTTTTTTTCCCCTCTCATAAAACTCCCCCTGCGCTTAAATCAATGTTTATTTCGCAGTAAAATCGCTGAATTGCAGGGGGGGAAAATATTTTAAAATTTTTTCATTTTTATTTTTTTCATATTTCTCTGTTTTTCTTTTGTTTTTTTGTTCGGGTTTTTACTGCCCGGGCGCAATGAGAAGTGAGGGTGGTTTTGGGAAACGGGAAACTTTAAAACCCGGGAAGATTTTCCGGCCCAAAAAGTAACAAAAATTGGAAGTTTACTTATAATAAAGTGTGGGACAGGTGATCGTGTGGGACGGGTGACAGTGTGGAACAGGAAAACATTGTGGGACAGGGGGCCGGGTGTGGGACAGGTGGCAGTGTGGGACAGGGGGCAGTGTGGGACGGGTTTGACAGTGGGGGGAAACATGGGGCAGTGGGGGGACAGGTGGCAGTGGGGGACGGTAAATCGTGTAGGACAGTGTGGCAGTGGGGACGGGTGATCGGGGTGGATAGGTGGCAGTGTATGACGGGTTGCGTGTGGGACAGGTTGCAGGTGGGACAGGGGGACAGTGTATGAAAAGTGGCTTGGGGGAAACAGGTGGCTTTGTGGGAAGGGGGCATTGTGGGAGAGGTGGCAGTTTTGGGACAGTGGCATTGTGGGACAGGTGGCAGTGTAAGCAGGTGGCATATAGTAGGTGGCAGTGTGGGAAGGTGGCAGTTGGGCAGGTGGCAGTGGGGGGACAGGGGGCCCAGTGTGGGAAGGTGGCTTTTGGGGGACAGGGTGGCAGTGTGGGACAGGGACAGTGTAGATAGGTGGCAGAGTGGGGACAGGGGGGCAGTGGGGGGACAGGTGGCAAAAGTGCGACAAGTGGCAGTGGGGGCCCGGGGCCCAGGAAATGTCGGGTGGCGTGTGGGACAGGGGGCAGTGTGGGACAGGTGGAAGTGTGGGGACAGGTGGCAGTGTGAAACCGGGTGGCAGTGGGGGCGGGTTTGGCAGAGTGCGACAAGTGGCAGTGGGGGACAGGTGGCAGTGCATGTCAGGTGGCAGTTTTGGGCAGGTGGCAGGTTGGGACAGGTGGCAGTGGGGCCCAGGGGGGCAGTGGGGGGCGGGTTTGGCAGGGGTGGGAAAAAGGTGGCGGGTGGGGGACAGGTGGGCAGGTGGGACAGGTGGCAGTGTGGGCCCAAGGTGGCAGGTGAACAGGTGGCAGTGGGGGAAACGGGGGACAGTGTTATAGGGGCATTTGTGGGACGGGTTTGGCATGTGGGACAGGTTGCAGTTTTGGGACAAGTAGCAGTGTATGTCGGTGGCAGTTTTGGGAAGGGGCAGTTGGGACAGGTGGCAGTGGGGGACAGGTGACAGTGGGGAAAAACAGGTGGCAGGGGGGGGACGGGTTGACAGTTTTGGACAGGGGGCAGTGGGGGACAGGGGGCCCAGTGGGGGAAGGTGAAAGTGGGGAGACAGGGGGCAGTGTGGGACAGGTGGCAGTGGTAAACAGGTGGCATTTGTGGGACAGGTGGCAGGGAGACAGGTGGCAGTGTGGGACGGGTGGAAGTTTTTGGGACAGGGGGCCCAGTGGGGGGACAGGGGGACAGTGTGTAACAGGTGGCAGTGGGGGGCGGGGTGGCAGTGTGGGACAGGGGGGGCCGGGTGTGGGACAGGTGACATTTGATGACGGGTGGAAAGTGGGGGAAACGGGTTTGGCCCGTGTGGGCCCAGGTGGCAGAGTGGGACAATGGCAGTGTGGGACAGGTGGCAGTGTGGGAAACGGGTTTTGACAGGTATGATAGGTGGCAGTGTGGGACAGGTGGCAGGTGGGACGGGTGGCAGAGGGGCGACAAGTGGCAGTGTGGGACGGGTGGCAGTGCATGTCAGGGGGCAGTGTGGACAGGTGGAAAGTGGGGCCCAGGTGGCAGTGGGGGACAGGGGGCATTTGTGGGACAGGGGGGCAGTGTGGGACAGGGGGCATTGGGGAAGGGGGCCCAGTGTGGGCAGGGGCAGGGGTGGGACAGGTGGCAGTGGGGGGACAGGTGGCAGTGTGAGACAGGTGGCAGTGGGGACGGGTGACGGGTTTTGGTAGGTGGCAGTGGGGGACAGGTGGCAGTGTGGGACAGGTGGCAGTGGGGGGACAAGTGCATGGGGGGGCCCGGGGGCAGGGGGGGAAAGGGTGGCAGTTATTTTTCGGGTGGCAGTGTGGGACGGGGTGGGCAGTGTGGGACAGTGGCAGTGTGGGACGGGGGCAGTGGGGAAACAGGGGGCAGTGGGGGGAAACAGGTGACAGGGGTGAGCCCAGGTGGCAGTGTGGGACGGGTGGCAGTGTGGGACAGGTGACAGTGGAGACGGGTTTGCATGGGGGAAAAGGGTTTGGCAGTTTTGTGACGGGTGGCAGTGGGGGAAGGTGGCAGTGTAACAGGGGGCCCAGGTGGGAGAGGTGGTGGGTGTGGGCCCGGGGGGCAGTGTGGGACAGGTGCCCATTTGTGTAACGGGTGGCAGTGTGGGGGGGGTGGCATTTGTGGGACAGGTGGCAGGTGGGCAGGTGACAGTGTAACAGGTGGCAGTGTTGGGACAGGTGGCGTTTTGGGAAAATTTGGCAGAGGGGGACAGGTGGCAGTGTGGGACAGGTGGAAATGGGGGAAACAGGTGACAGTGTATGATAGGGGCGTGTGGGGAACAGGTGGCAGTGGGGGGCCCAAGTGGCAGGGGTGGGGACGGGTGGCAGTGTGGGGACAGGGGGCAGTGTATGTCAGGTGGAAAGGTGGGGGAAACAGGTGGCAGTGTGGGACAGGGGGGGCAGTGTGGGACAGGTGGCATTTGTGGAACAGGGGGCAGTGTGGGACAGGTGGCAGTGGGGGGAAGGTGGCAGGGGTGAGCAGGGGGCAGTGTGGGAAAAGGGGGTGGGTTTTGGGACGGGGTGGCAGTGTGGGGAAAAAGTGGAAAGGGGTGGAAAAGGTGGCAGTGTGGGACAGGTGAAGTGTGAAAAAGGGGTGGCAGTGTGGGACGGGTTGGCATGTGTGAAAAGGGGGGCAGTGGGGGGGACAGTCGCATTTGGGAAACAGGTGGCAGTTTTGGGAAAAGGTGGTAGTGTGGGACGGGTTTGGCAGTTGGGACGGGTACAGGGGAAAAAAGGTGGCATGGGGGCAGGTGGCAGTGTGGGGACAGGGGGCAGTGGGGGAAAAGGTGACAGTGTATGATATGTGGCAGTTTTGGGCAGGGGGCAGTGTGGGACGGGTTGGCAGGGGGGGGGGACAGGTGGCGCGGGGAAAAGGTGCAGTGTGAAACAGGTGGCATTTGTGGGACGGGGGGCAGGGGTGGGACGGGTTTGGCAGTGTGGGACGGGTAAACAGTGTTGATAGGGGGCCCAGGTGGGACAGGTGGCAGTGTGGGACAGGGGGGCGGTTTGGGACAGGGGGCAGGTGGGACGGTTTGGCAGTGTGGGACAGGGGGCGTGTGGGACAGGTGGCCCAGGGGGGGAACAGGGGGGGCCCAGTGTGGGGACAGGTGACAGTGTGCAAACGGGTTTGGATCGTGGGGGGACAGGTAACAGTGGGAAAAAGGGGCAGTGGGGGGAAAAGGTAAATAAGGTGGGACGGTTTGACAGTGGGGGAAACAGGTGATAATGTGTGACAGGTGACCGGTTTTAACAGGTGACAGTGGGGGGACGGGTTTGACAGTGTGGGGCCCAGGTGACAGTTTTTGGGGCAAGTGACGTGTGGGACAGGTGACAGTTTTGGGACGGGTTGACATGTGGGACAGGGACCGTGTGGGACAGGGGGCCCCCGTGTGTGAAGGGACAGGGGTGGGACGGGTTTACAGTGGGGGGACGGGGTGACAGTGTGGGAAAAGGTGACTTTGGTGGGCAGGGGACAGCCCTGTAAAAGGTGACAGTGGGGGACAGGTGACAGGGGTGTGACAGGTGACAGGGGTTGGACAGGTGACGGGGGGGGGGGGGTGGGACAGGTAACAGGTGGGACGGGGTGACATTGGGGACCCGGGCCCCCCGAGTTTAAACTCAGCTGTGTTTTTTTTTTAAAACACCCCTCCCCAAAAAATTTAAGATTTTTTGTGTGGGGGTTTTAGTTGCTGGGTTTTTTGGGGCAAGTGTTTTAAGTTGAGGGCAATTGTTGTCAAAACTTCTGTGAGTTTTGCTAAAATTTTCCTTTTTAGTTCTTTTAAAAAGTTTTTTTGTGAGTTTCATGAGAAATTTCTTAATTTTGGGTTTCGGGCTGAGCCTTGAGAGTTAGGTTTAATGTTTTTTTTTAAAATTTTTTGAAAAATTTCCCCGTTTAAAAAATCCTACCTGGAAAGAGCATTATGCAGATTTATTTTTCTTTGCTCTTTTTCTTTCTCCTTCTCCCCCTACTCCTCCCCCCTTTCCTCTTCCATCTCCCCTTCCCCTTCGCTCCCCTCCCCTTCCCCCCTCCTTTTTTTTTTTAATTTTTCTTCTTCCTTTTGTCTTTCATCTTTCATTCTTATTCCTCCTACTCCCTCGTACGTCTCTTTTTTCCCCTTTTCTTCCCCCCCCTCTTACCTCTCATTTCTTTTCTTTTTTTTCTTTAAATTTCCCTTTATTTCTCCCTTTTCTTAAATTTTTTATCTTAAAATTTTTTCTCTCACTCCCATCTATTTTTTTTTTTTTTTTTTTCTAATTCTCTCCCTCTTGTTACTCTTCCTATCTTTAAATTTGGGCCCCCTCTGCTGCTCCTCTTCCCCTTTACCCGCTTCTCTTTATTAAATGGTCCTCATCGTTATCTTTCTCATGAACATTCTCTTTCCCTCCTTATCCCTTCTTCAATTTTAAACCGCTTCTTTTTTCCCCAACTTTTCCCCCTTTTATCCCCCAGCTAAACCCCTCATCCCCCTTTTTAACCCCCTTATTTCCCTTTTTTCAGCTCGCTCCCAACTGCCTTAAAAAACTTCCTAACTATCTAATTTAAAGGGGCTTTAATTTCCCTCCCCTTCCCTAAACTTTCTTTAAAAGTTGGCCCTTTGCTACCTTTTCGGGGGTTTTTTTTTTTTTGGGGGGAGCTTCTGTGCCGGTTTCTTTCTTTTTTTTTTTTTTTTTTTTTATTGGGGGTTCCCTTTTTTTTTTTTTTTTTGTTTGGTTGTTGGGGGGGGGCCTTTTTTTGGGTTTGTGGGGGGTTTGGGTTTGTTTTTAAATTTTTGGGGTTTTATTTTATAAAAAATTTTTTTAATATAATTTTTATTTTTTTTAAAAATAAAATATATTAAAATATAAATTTTTTATATATTTTTTAAAAATTTATAAAATATTATTATTTTTAAAAATTTTAATTTTTATTTTTAAAAATAATTAATAAAAAATTTAAAATTAAATTAATTAAAAAGGGGTTTTTTTACCCTTTTTTTAAATAATTTTAAAAAATTTTAATTTTTTTTTTATTTTTTTATTAAAAATTTTTTATTTTAATAATTTTTTTATATTTTTATATTTTTTTATAAATTTTTTATTTTTAAAAATTTATTTTTATAATTATTTTAAATTATAAAAAATTTATTATAAAAATTTTAATTTTAACAAAATTTTTTATTATATTATTATTTAATTTTATTTTTCTTTTTTTAAATCCCCCCTTTTGTAATTTTATTATATTTTAATTTTATATGGGTTCCCCCCAAAACCCCTTTTAAATGTGAAAAGGCCTTTCAATTTTTAAAGGTCTCCCTTTTTGGGGCCCCAGTCTTTTTAAACCTTTAAAAATTTTTAATTTTTGGGTTGTGTGTGGATTCCAAAATTTTGTACTCCATATTTTTGGGTTTCAAGGGGGGATACAGTCCTTCCCCCCTTCTTAATGGGGCTACCCAGGGGTTTTTCCCCCCCTGGGTCCCGAATTTTTATTATTCGCCTTAAAATATGTTGGTTCCCCCCCCATACTTTTTCCTTAGGTTTCCCCGGCCACTAAAATTATTTTTCTGGGAAAAACTTTCCCTTTAAAAATTTTTCCCTTTTATTTTCAGGGTTTTTCAAGGGCCAAATTTTGGGGCCCCTTGTGCCTTTTCCCTTTTCTTTTTTTTCCCGTTCCCCCCGTCCCACCTTTTATTCCTTAAATTTTAATTCGTTATCTGCCCCCCTGACCCTTCCCCCCTTATGTCGTTTACATTTCCCAAAAAACCCTTTTAGGAAATCCCCGTAAAAAAACCGGGTGTCAAAGGGCCCCCCTTTGCACCTTTTTCCTTTTTTGAAATTTTGGGGGTTGTGGAATTTCAAAAATTTTCTGCCTTAACCCTTTTTTAATTTGTTTGGGTTGGCCTTGTATTTCCCCCTTCTAGGCTTTTTGGCCCAAAGGGTTTTTAACCCCCTTTTTTTGGGGTTTAGGGGGAAAAAAGGGTTTTTTTCCCCCCAAGCCTTTCTTTTCAAAACCAAAAAATTTTTGCAGGTTTTTGATCCTCCCCTCCTTTTTTTCTCTTCTCCCTTAAAAAATTCTGGTTTTTTTACGTTTCCCTAAAACTCCAAAAGGGGTTTAAATTTGTGGCCACCCCCCGAATTTTTCCTTTCCCCTGAAACCGTTTGGCCCTTTGGGGTTGGGTTTTCCCAAAAAAAAATTTTAAAAAAATTTAACCTTTCCTTTTTTTCCCCTTTCCCAGGGTTTTTTTCCCCAACCCACCTCTCCTCCTGATGATCTTCTCCATGACCTTTTCAATTTTTTAAAACCGTTATGATTTTCAGGTCTGGGGTTTTTGTGCCCCCATGTCTGTCTCCCTTTTTAAAAATTGGGGCCCTTTTTCATTTTTCCATTTTCCATACCTTTAGGGGGTTGGCCCCCGTTTCAAAAAGATGTGTTGAAAAATCCCTTTTTTAATGGCCCCACACAATACCCCTGCTCCCTTTAAGGACCCTTTGGGGAGATGTTGTCTTATCCCAACCCCCTTTGAGGTGTCAAGTTTTTGCTAGCATCTTTTCACCTCCCCCTTGGGGTTTTAAGGGACCCCCCATCCAGCACTTGCCCGGTGTTTCCCCCCTGTTCTGATTTCCTGGAGTCCTATGGTTTTTCCAAAAGTATAAAAACCCCTTTAAAAACTTGTGTTGAAACTCCTGAATACCTTTTTGGTCGTTTCTTTTGAATTCCCCTCAAACCCCTTTCCCCAGTTTTGATTTCCCGGTCCTTTCCGTTTTTTCCTCCGTGTGGCTGTACAACAGTTCGGGGCAGTCTTTTTATGCTATGTCATTTTTTAATTGTCCCCTGGGGATCCCCTTTTATCCCGTGCATAAAATTTGTTCTGGCCTTCGGCCCGATTTTTTTTTATTTTTCCGAGTTCTCTGTCTTTGTGGGTGTGTGGTGTGGTGGTGTTGTTTTTGTTTTTTTGTGTGTGTTTTGTGTGTTTTTGGGGTGCGTGTGTGTGTGGGTGGTAAATTTTTAAGTTAAAAGGGACACAATAAAGAACTGGGTAAAAAACTACTGCCTTAGTGGTGTTCCCAAAACGGAAAAGGTGCTGGTTTTTTAGGGGTTAGGCAAAATTTCAGCTGAATAACTAAAGCCGGGTTTTTAAAGAAAATTTAATATAAAAATAAATGATATAATAATAAGAATAATTAATTTAAAATGGGGAAAAACACAACTAAAATCCCGGAGACTCAAATTTCTGTTTTATCAGGGGCCCCCCAAAACCCCCAAATCAATTAGAAAAAATTGCTAGATAATATTTCGGCCAGTCCTTTTTACCATCATTAGATCTCTCGGGGCAATGGTTTTATTACCCCGGGGCGAAATGGGTCTAAGAGTTTGCTTTCCCCGTGTGTGGGGTTCCTGTGCATAGTTGTAAAAAAATGGTATTTTAATTAATTTTCCAATGTTGAAGCTGATTTTTTTTAAAAGAAAAAATAAAGTTTGTGGCAATGGAATTATTGTGATGAAAAAAGTGAGGTACCGAGCGAGGGGACCGAGCTGAGGGACCAAGCTGAGGTACCAAGGCAAGGGGACCAAGTGAAAAAAACCCAAACTGAAATACCAAGCTTAGGGACCGATTTTGAGATACCCAAACTGGAAAAAACAAGCTTTAGGGACCAAAAACTGAGGTTTCCGAGTTGAGATACCCAAACTGAAGTACCAAAACTGAGGGACCCCCAAACTGAAGGCCAAGCTGAAGTACCAAGTGAGGTACCGAGCTGAGATCCCAAAGCTAAATTTAAAACGAGGTCCAAATAAATCCCAAAGCAGGGGCCCCGGTTGGGTACCGAGCTGGGGTCCCAAACTGAATACAACTGGGGGACCAACTAAAGTACAAAGATGGGTTCGCGCTGAGTACCGACTGGGTACCAAGCGGGGTACGGGCTAGACCAAGCTGCGGTAAAAACTGAGGTACCAACGGGGTACCAAGCTGAGGTGCCGAGCTGGGTACCAAGCTGAAGTCCAAGCTGAGGTACCAAAGCTGAAGTACCAACTGAGGTACCGACGGGGGCCCAACGAAAAACCAAGCGAGGTACAAGCTGAATCCAAACTGAGGTAAGACTGTGGTACCAAGAGGGGTATCGAGCGATATCAAGCTGACGTCTGATGAGACCAAGCGGGGTACCAAAGGGCGGGTACCAAGCTGAGTACGAGCTGGGGGTACCAAGCAAGGTACAGAGCGGCCCGACAGTGCCAAGCTGAGGTACCGGCTGAAGTCCCAAAGCGAGTACCCAAGCTGAGGTACAACGGGTCCCAAAGTGAGGTACCATGAGTACCGGCTGATGCCCAAATTTTTGGGGACCAGGCTGGCCCAAGCTGGGGAACCAACGAGGCCGGGGGTGAGTGGGGCACCAAGATCACCAAGCTGGGGTACCGAGCGGGGGTACCGAGCTGAGGCACCAACTGAGGTACCGAACGAGGTACCAAGCGGGGCACCAAGCCTCAAAACGAAATTTTCCAAACCCCATGAGACCCCCTTTTCAAATCACTTGTTCTCTCTGGGCTGGAATACTGCGTACTTTTAACATCTCCAAAAAGCATGAAATCGCAGAATGAAGTGTACAGAGACCTTTTTTGCACGTATAATTCGTCAAACACCTTTTAAATACTTGGAAAGCTTTGGAAGCACTTGACTTGTACTCGTTGGAACGCAGGAGGGAAGAAATATCATAATCTACACTTGGAAAATCTTGAAGGGAAAGGCCCAAATCTGCACACAGAAATTTCCCCCCTACGAAAGTAAAGAATGGGCAGGGGATGCAAAATGCCGCCAAAAAAAATAGGGGCGCCATTGGGGACACTAAGAGAAAACACCATAATGCCGGGGGGCCCCAAAAATGTTCAAAAGCCCCCCATCAAGCATTTGGGGAATTGCCAATAAACCCCTGGGTGCCTTCAAAAGAAGCGAAGAT
>NW_026504212.1:0-12108 GCF_026875155.1 Cherax quadricarinatus
CTTTGTTTTGATAATTTCTTAAATTGTCCCTAATTTCCCTAGTAGGTTATATTGTTGGTATATCTTTGTGGAAGTTAATTGGCAAGTTGCATTAGTAGCTTCAAAAATTTCGATTATGCAGGGACCTGATTGCATCATCAATTGCATTGGAAGGTAGATTTTCCAATGACAAAATTTCATCCTCACCCAGAATGCCCTGAAGGGGTCAAATCCTAGGGTGTTAAGATTGGGTTTAGGGGGTTTACAGGATTCTAAATGGAAAAAGGTTTTTAGTTGTTTTTATAACAGGGATATGGTCAGATCCTACATTTCCACCCAGGAGTTTATACGACGGGTGAAAGATGTCACAGTCTCTGTTTGTCAGTACTATATTGGTGTCCTGGATGAGGTCCAATGTACGATTTAAAAAGAATGGGCCTTGGGAAATGAAAAGTTTCTAGCTGTCATGATATTAAAGAGTTGTTTTCCTTTTAGTCCCCCAGTGGAAACCCAGCTCCACATTTGAAGAGGGCAGGGTGATGAGCATTAAAATCTCCCGCTAGAATTGTTGGAATATTTTTGCTTAATATCCTATGTAGAGGAATTAACTCTATATATGGTTGTTCGGGGGAAAATATCCGGGTTCCTATCACTAGTTGGCCATGAGACGTTTCATTTCTATTGCAAGTATGTTATCTTCATCAACATGAATATTTTTAAATGTATGCCTAATTTAACTAAGATGGTTTACACCACTAAAGGGTCCTCTCGATTTCTCCACGTAGAGTAACCACGTAATTTAATATGTTGATCAACTCTTGCAGCTGTCTCTTCAAAATTTAAGAAAACATGGGGATTGTAGTTATGTAGTTCAACCACAAGAAGGTAACGGTTTTTAAAAAGAAATGTTAAACATTAAGTTGGAAAATTGTAATCCCATTATTTCTTGCACTTCGCTCGTGTACTGCGGTCTGAACGCCTGCAAGTAATGTCACGTGTTGTATCCACACTATCCCTTTCTGGACTCGTCAAGGGGAGGAGGGAACTTTTGCGTGGGTGCTTGTGTATTAAAAATGCCATTTATCTTCACTAGAGGTGGGAATATTAACGACTCATTAGAATCGGGTTAGAGTCATCATCAGAAAATGAGGTATGCTATTCCCAGTTACAGGAAGCAGAGGCTCGTGAGAGTTAATGGGAGACTGTGGAGGCTCCAAGGGAATATTAGGTAGGCAAGGTGAGTTACCTTGGGAAAGTTCCTTTCAAAAGGATCAGCTTCTTTTGCGGGAAGTAGGCACCAATTTTGGGGCATTGTTATGTTCGTTGTTGACTTATCGGTTGAGGGGAGTTGCAAAACCTTGGGTTTTTCGAGGTGGGCGATCCCTGGGCCAGTGATGACTTAGGCTTATTTTTTAGATGTAGAGTATGGTACATACTTCTTGTTATGAGAAGGCTGGGTCATAATAGCCTTGACATTTTTGGGATGTGATGGGAGTAATCCCATTAGCCATTAACAATCATTTAAAACCTGAGAGCAGAGTTAAAATGTCCCCAACCTGCTATGTCTTTGGCCTCATTAATTTTAGTTGTGCTCTCGTCATATCCCCGGCTGTGGAAAACCTGAGACATAGGAGATGAAAATAAACCTTGTTGTTGCGTTTGTGTATGTTTTTAAGTGAGGGTTAGATTTGGGGCGCTCCAAGGGGGGCAGAATTCCAAACATTGGAACCATTGGTAGGGGACCTGAGGAGTCCCACTTGATCCAGGCAGAGCTGGGAGGAAGTTTTGGGACATCGTTGGCGGTGCCTGGGGAGTGGTCTTCTTAGAAGTGGACAGTTTCTTGGCTTCAAGAATTTTCTGCCACCCAACAGTTGTTTGGAACATTGCGTTCAAAAAAACCTATATCAGTGGTTTGTGAAAAAAATTTGTTAGGGCTTATCAAAAAAATGAATGTCATTCTACAATTATGGACGTGTTCTAACGATTCCAAGTGTCTTGTATTATTTCCCTACAAAATTAATTTACCATCACGGAAACAAAACTGAATGTGTGCTATCCTGTCCGTAAGATTGATCCATTATATTTTATACACGTTAAATTGGAAGCCTAAAAGTCACCCTTTTTTATGGTTTTGGTTGGAAAGCCTTGTTTTAAGGGGCCCTTCCCGGGTGCTTGAAGTGGGCTCAAAAACTTTTGTCCACAGGGCACGTCAACATACCAATTGTTCAAGAATTGGAAGAGTGAGTTAGTGAGCGAGAGTGAAAGTGGGAGGCGAGACGGAGTGTGTGACTCAACACGTTTTTGTTCATGGTGCAAAATTCTGGGGCCACTTACATGTTACATAGGCAGACTATGCACACAAAATTTTTACACCTTAATTATCATGAGATTTTGGGGACTTAGCCTCCGTCCCTTATTGGTACCTAGATAAAATTTTATGTAGTTGTTTTGAGTTGGTTCCAGCATGTTCATCCGGGAATTTACCTTCAAACACATGTTTTGACTGAGTCTGTTCCAGTTGCTTGCCTCTTATATTGTTTGTTTGGGTTTTCCAGAGTTATTCTCAGAATTAAGCACAGGTTTGTGCAGCTTAGACTGGATTTTTGCCTGGGTTATCATTACGGTGTATTGAATTGTGTCGCATAAAATTCTTTGATTTTTACGGGGAGGGAAAGTTGTGGAGGTTAGTCTCCACACTGTTTGTGGCTTTATTGTTTCCAGGCCATTTATGATTTCAGAAATTGTGAAAATTTTCAGTTTGGGTCTGGATTTTTAACTGCACACTCATATGGAAATTGTCAGGTTTTGGAAACTGGGAAGAGTATTAAGACGATCTCAGAGAGTCTCTGGAGACCAGACGAATTAGGATTTTCCCTTAGATGTGGTGAGCTTGGAATGCAGCATTATTTACTTACTCTGTCGCCAAAAGTCTTTTGTGGATATTCTTTAGTGTGGCGAGGAACTGTCTTCCCCTCTCAACATTCCTCTACTACCTTATTTCGACTACTCTTGTTGTCAGTTGGTCTTCGGTTCTCGTGTTACGGGGGTAGGTATTTTTCTTCATGCATACATGGTAGATTAGGTTAAGTATGATTCATCAGAACTTCGATTTCAGTCGCTTGTTAACGAGACATGTTTTTCCTGATGATGATCTAGTCAGTTGGTGCGCGCCACTTGAGGTTTTGGTCATCTAACTGAGGCCGTCCTCTGGAGGCTTAGTGGTCCATCCCTCTAAATAAAAAACTCATTTACTCTGCGCTATAAAACCTTCTCATTTTCATCTGTCTCGTGAGAATGATAACTCTCGTCTACGTTGTGGGAATATTGTCGTTTTGCTGAGTTTATTACTTATTCAATTTTTGTCTACGGACGTCTACCTGGAGATGTTTCTGGGAGTCAAAGCCTCGCGGTCCAGTTCTTGATAAGCCTCAACGGTGGATCATGGCCTTATCAACCAGGCTGTTACTCTGGACGCACCTAGTCAACGTTCGATCCACAGCCTGGCTAAGGGGCACTTAGTTAGGTATTTGTCCCAGGTCCCTCTTGAAGGAGCCAGATGTCTATTGTAATTCCCCTTATGCTATGGTGGGGGCTGTTGAACTGTCTGCGCCTAGACACAAAGTGGATTTTCTCTTAGTGTCTCATGGCACACCTGCTTTTCATTGGGGATATGTTGCACTTTCTGTCAAGTCTTTTGATTTTAGCAGGGAGTTAATTTTTGTGTGCAGATTTGGGAACAGTCCTCTTAGGATTTTCCACATGTTGATTATGTTTATCTCTCTCGCCTGCCTCCAGGGGAGTACAAGTCAATGACTACCAAACGTTACCGTATTAAGGCGCTTGGCTGAGCTAATTATGTGCAGTGAAGTTTCTCTGTGCATTCTCTAGATCTGCGATTTCAGCTGCTTTGAATCGAAGCTGTTAGGGTACAAGCAGTATTCCAGCCTAGAGTGGCAAGTGATTTAAAATGGACCATTCATGGCCATGGCATCCCTGTTTGATAGTTCTAGTTTCCATATTATTTACTTTTCCTTGCAGATGTGATAGTGACACTGTTGTTATGGGGTTTTAGATTTTGTAGTAAACTCGTTCTGCCTAAAAATTCATCTAGTTTTCTATAACGGAATAACTGAAAGTTGTCCTCAATGAAACATCATAATTTGTTTTTGCTGCCTATTGGAATACTTGGCGATTTGGGAAACGCTTGAGATGTACCTTGATTCTCAGTGGATGGCATCTCTTGAAGATTTTAGTTGCGCTTGCAAAAGAAGGACGCGGTTCTATGGTTCACATCTCTATGTTGATATGAGAATGAGGAACAGGATGGTGCAAGTGGCTATGCCGTTTTGGATCAGATCTTTTCACTATTGGCAGCCTTGACCTTTAACTCTAGTGTACCATTACTTTTTGTGTTCGATTAGGTAGAAAGTTGAAGGTTCCATCCGCCCCCTTTTGAAAACTGAGTTTATGCATGGTTTTTCGGAGATGTATTTATGTTTCGTATGTTGGACTTAGAATTGTAAAATATGTTCTTGAACATTAAGACAAAGAAAAGGGAGGAACACTGCAGTAGGCCTATTGGCCCATATTAGGCAGGTCTTTCGCAACGCTATCCAGCAAGAAAGCTCTGATTTTTAATTACTCACGTGCTTGTCCCACTCCAAATCCACCCCTATCATGTATTTATCCAACCTAAATTGAAACTACCCATGGTTTTTTGCTCGATAACTCTACTAGGAAGACAGATCACTCATCAAACTACCCTATTTCCATCATCTTTATGCAGTCTCTGATTATGATGTATCAACTGGAAGTCAGTATGCAGAGAATTGGTTTCCACTGTTGGAAACAATGGTTATATATTTGGAAAAAGTTACGACAATATCAATGGTATAAAATACCTACGCAGTGTAGAATAAATAGAAAATGCATTATAAGGGTTCCTTCATTCGTTGTCGCCCACACAGTGGACTTTATTATTTCACAAACCGATTCCCACCTGAGCAGAGAGTACATGTGAGAAATTTAGGTGTGAGTCAGGTGGAGAATATTGAATAAGGTTGGATTTGAGGACGGACTGTATGAGATGGGGGAAAAGTAAGTTGGTTGTTGTATTTTATACGATGAAGTTTCCTGGCAATGTAGTTCAGCTATATAGCTAAAGCTGTTTTGTGGTTGAAAATTGTTTGATATTCTTCGCCTACTTATTGATGTTCTGAAATACCTGTATTTCAAAATACCAGTGATCCAGGCACTGGATTACTGAATTATGTTTTTGTTAAATTAATAATTTAAGTTACTTGTACTTTTTTATCCAGGATTCAGTAATTAACTGTTATATGATGTCTGACTGAACAATTTTAATTTACTCCATCGAACCCGTATTTCAACTAGACTGTTATATTAAAATATTTGTTTTTCCATTCTTTGTTTTAGTTGCGCAATTCGGTAAATAAATTTAATATGCTGGAGTGAGATACTAAGAAACATAATTCTTTGAGTAATATCACTTTATACGGATTAAGAAGAGGGTCTAGACGAATCTCGTATTAGTATTGACAATGATGCTCATTAGGCCGGGGGGGGGGGGGGGGGAGTTTGCACTGTGTACTATGAGAAGCGATAACGTAACCAGTGTGGGTGCAGTAGACATGTTACGTGTGTAGTGCCGCAGTAATGTTGTTATGAGTGCTGCACGCTATATATCTTTGAAATAACTAATAAATGAATAGTTAAAATGCGACATTCTGTTTAATGTCTGGCCCGCCTGGATTGTTGTTTTAAGCTGGTGAAGAGGTCTTGGTCTGGGTAACTGGGTGTATATCCTTCTTGTCTTGCAAGTGGTGAGAGGTCTTGGTATGGGTCTGGGTAACCTGGAGTATATCCATTGTCTTGCAAGCTGTGATGAAAGAGGTCTTGGTCTGGGTAACTGGAGTATATCCTTTTGTCTTGCATAAAGCAGACTGATTCGTTCACTCCTTCATTTACCCAACATAGCATGATTATATCAAGCGGGATTCCACGAATAAAATGGAATACATTTGCAATTATTGCTGCTGTAATTTATTTTATTATTATTATTATTATTATTATTATTATTATATTTTTTTATTATTTTCTAAGCGTTCATTATAATCTGTACAGATTTTCTAATTTTAGTCCCTTAAAAAGGTTGGATAAGGTATGACTGTCCTGGTCATGCATACATTTGATGAACAGGAATACCTGTGCGGGTAAGAAATTCCTGGAACTTAAATACCTGTGATGGACAGGAGGTCACAGCTTGACTGGAAAAACTTGTCCTGAACAGTGATTGGACTCTTCTATCTGGGATACCTGTACTCGGACAGGAGTCGTCTTTTGACTTGATGAATAATTGAAGACTGTCCACACTACCTCTGCCCCATACATACACACACACCACACACACACCTCACCCACACACACACACACACACACACACTACAACCACAACACACACACACACACACGGCAACTTTGATCCAGTGTGGAAAATTGACCACACGGCAAATATTACTAATTTATTAACTTTCTCTGTAAGGCTTTGAGGCCGTTGATCATTATAAAGAATTCGATATGTTCATTTTAGATTGTAGAAAAAGGGTTTTGATAGAGTACCGCACAGAGATTGTAAAGGAAGTGGCTGCTCCTGGCACTGGGGGAAAGTGCTGTCATGGATCGAGTTATGCTCATAACAGGAAGCAGCGAGTGTGCAATAAATGGGGTTAAATCTGAGTGGGGATCTTGTAACTAGTGGCATTCCGCAGGGATCAGTTTTTTGGCCATTGTAGTTTTATATATTGTCCTGGAGAGGGGATAGTTACCAGTGCCTGCACTCTGAAGGAGGGATGTTAATGTTGCAGTTTAAAAACTGTAGTGTTAAAGCACCCTTCCTGGGCAAGGACTCAGTGATGGAAGTGAAATGTTGGTGAAAAGTTGTTCTTTTTCGGGCCACCCTTTGCCTTGGTGGGAATCGGCCAGGTGTTAATAAAATTATAATAAAATATTTAAATGAACTTGGACGAGGGGATATTACAGGACATAAGCAAATTGCTGTTGACAGAATATTGATAAGGATAATCTATTTCAGAAGTTGATGTCTCGGAACTTCAGGAGGATTTAGTCAAACTCAATTCGTGTTCAGAAAAGTGGCAGATGCATTTCAATGTAGTAAAAGGAAATTTAAAGCTCGGAATTTTTCTTAACCCTAGCACCTACCAGCTTAATATGTTGAACTTAGCCGTACAGAATGCGAAAAGGATTTGGGGGTTAATGATAAGGCAGCAGCAACCTTAAACCAAGGGACAGCAATACCTAAGCAAAGTAATAAGGAAATAGATTGCTGGGATCTCATATTAAGAAGTGTAAGCACAGAAGTTCAGCGGTTATACTTACCACCTTTATACGTCTTAGTAAGGCCTCACCTAGATTATGCAGCTCAATTCTGGTCTCTCCATTTTTCAGAACGGATTATATAAAAAAAATTTCGTTGCAAAACATTCAGCGTTAAGAATGACTAATTAATTTATTGCATTAGAAATCTTCCCTATGAAGTGAGATTGAAGTCCCTTAAATTACATACACTCGTAGTCGAAGAATGAGGGGAGACATGATAGGAGCAAAAGTGGAAGATTGGTATTAATAAAGGTGATATAAAAAAAGGTTTTGAGGAGAGGACCCCGCAATTAATGGATTCAAATTAGACAAAGTTTAGATTCGAAAGGATATAGGAAAGTTATTGGTTTGGCAATAGGGTAGTTGATGAGTGGAACAGTCTGGCTAGAACACACAAATAGGGTGTGCAAAGCTAATACCTTGGGTCGGTTTTCAGAGAAAT
The DNA here is from genome assembly GCF_026875155.1 of Cherax quadricarinatus. Lineage (NCBI taxonomy): Eukaryota > Metazoa > Arthropoda > Malacostraca > Decapoda > Parastacidae > Cherax > Cherax quadricarinatus. The sequence goes on from NW_026504212.1 coordinate 7,838, forward strand.
TTAGGTTGGATAAATACATAAGTGAGAGGGGTTGGATTTGAATCAGCTTGTACATGAGTAAATTGGTTATCAAAACTTATTGCTTGGGTCGCAATTATTCTGTTTAGTGGGGTTGGATTTGTGTATGGAGGGAAAAATGTTCAACAGGTTAGGAGTAGTGAGCGGAGTATTATATGTGTCGATTGTTTGATTGCGGGTGCTTGTTAAGGTAGGGTCAGTTCTACTCCCGCTATTCTCTCCCCATCCCCTTTTCTCCACACCGAAGGTGACTGTGGGGCTCGGACCAAACAGCTATTCACTTGTCTCCACAGTTCCCAGCACAACAATTGGAATGACAGCTCGGGTCCATCTGCCAACAAGGAGCGTGTTGAAGGAGTGGACTGGAAAATTCTGCGACGTCACTTTTTGATCTACCTCCTGATTATTGAGGCAACAGCAGGCAAAATTACCTCTCACATTGCAGTGGTAAAGAACCTGCGTTCCTTGTCATCTGGAACTGACTATTCAAAGGCTATTGACTCTGTGCAGAATAGTCTTTGGGTTGTCACTCAACACCTGTGGCCCCCCCATCATCAGCAACGGCTACAATTTCTACAAGACGGTGTCAAACCTCAACCAGCCACCCCAGTATAACTGTACTTATTTGCGTGGAATTCACAAATGTCATTTTTTCATTTCATTTTTTCATTTTTTTTCAAGTAGGAATACACCTTCATATGTTCAATGTTTTATTTTTGCATTACTAAAATAATAAAATGTTTATCTTTGTGAATTATTATTTCTTTTTTATCATTAATTTTCCTGAGGATGAGCCAGCCTTGTAATACTGTTCTGAAGTTGTTAACGGGTGAGAATAAGTATTCACAGTGAAGGACCTGCTTAGTAGGGGCCAACAGTGGCATACTGCGTGTTCCGCCTTTCTTTTATGGTTATTTGTTTATTGATGCCTTTGTGAGAATGACTCGCTAGTAAAGTTGTACCCCATCTGAGTGCTGACACCCGCATGTTTAAGCTAATTTCAATACTGAAGTCGACCCACTTCTGAAGTTTGATCCCACTTTCTGAAGTTGATCTACATCTGAAAATGACACAAACTCTGATCTTGCCCTCCCTCTAAGGTTGGGTCAAGATCAGACCTGAAGTTGACTTCACTTGAAGTTGACTCCCATCACTGAAGTTGATCCCATTAGTAATTTTGTCCCACCCTCTAAGGGATCACTCAGTGAAGCTAAAGCCACCTGTACTTTGTCCACTCTTAAATTTTACTCCAGAAATCAATGGTAAGTTATATGTACATTGTGAGCGGTAACCATTACCACGGGCGGGGTTAGAACCCGCGATCAGAGAGACTCTGATCCACTTCGAGAGTGTAAATCTGTAGTGGAGGGTTAAGAGGGGGTAGGGGTCGGCGCCTAGAACATTTTGGAGGGAAGGGTTAAGGGAGGGTTTTGTGTGCGAAGGGCTTGGACTCCACATGCATGCGTGAGCGTATTGGATAGTGAATTGCAGGACAAATGTTTTTTAATACTTGACGTGCTGTTGGAGTGTGAGCAAAAGTACATTTATGAAGGGATTAAGGGAAACCGGCAGGCCAGACTGGAGTCTTGGAGGAAATGGAAGTACAGTGTCTACACTCTGACGGTAAGGTTGTTAATTAATGTTGCAGTTTTATAACTGTAGTGTAAAGCACACCTGTGGCAAGACAGTGACGGAAGTGAATGGTTATGAAGTTTTTCTTTTTCAGGCCACCCTGCCTTGGTGGGAATCGGCCGATGTGTAATAAATATTATTAACAAATCTTATTATTAACACATTATAAACGCAATTTAATTTAGCCTAATTCAAACTAAATATATTTTAGTGAAGTTTAAAATAATTTAATATAACCAAACACAATGGTGGGTTCTAACCCGCCATGGAATTTTTTTTACAATTGAAATATATATTTTCGTTAGGTTTAGAAATGTTTTTATGCGAAATTATTGCATTCACAGATTTTCCCTTGCCGTATTCGGCAAGACGAGGCTTGCTATTTAAAAACTAAATGTAAGTTTTATCTATTCGGCAAGTGCAATAGACCTAGAAGAGTAGTCAGGACAGGACAGGAGCAAGTGTGGTGTGTTTTTGGGCGGTATGAGAACGCGGCAGCCTAAATGACGTCATGTTTGATGTTTGTGTGAGTTAGGGATGTGATTCTGGGTAAATTTATGCCACAGTTTATGCACATGTTATGCCAGGTAACCTCCAAGTTGCTTTTATTATGTATTACCCTCCTGATATATCTGTATGAGGAGAGGCTGTTTATGTTTGGAGAGTGCTCTCTTAGTGTTTTGATTGCAGGCAAAGAGGCCGGCAGAATGATGAGGGACATGGAACATCACTGTTTGCAGATGTTTGTTTTTATAATCAATAGTAGCAGTGTGGCTAGTGAACTAATGTGGAGTATCGGTAAAGGTGTACTGGTTTTTTTTTTTGTATGTTGTGGGTAGGTGTATGTTATATAGGTAAATTTACTGTAAATTATTGTTATTTTTTTACGTTAATGTTTATGTCCTTCTTATATTAATTATAATAGTGACCACTCATTTAACACTTAATAAATTATGTGAAGTAAACAAACTTGGCCCTATGTTGGTTTATGGTGGTTTAATATTTTAAATGCCCCTAGAATAGGCAGGTTGTTAACCCCATAGGATGCAGGACATTTATTTACGTAAAGCAGTAAAAGGCGTAAGATTTGTTTTAGGATGTTTCTGTTTATATTTCATATGTGATGTTGTTTGTCATGTACCAAGTACAGCTTTTCACAATGCCCATTATATTGTTTTTATTAAAACACTGGCGATTCCCCCAAGGCCAGGGTGGCCCGAAAAAAGAAAAACTTTCACCATCATTCACGCAATCACTGTCTTGCCAGAAGGGTAGCTTTACACTACAGTTTTTAAACTGCAACATTTAACACACCTCCTTTAGATGCAGCACAGTACTTCCATCTCACAGGCTTGCCGGTTTCTGAATCCTTCATTAATGTTACTTTGTCACACTCCAACAGCCACGTCGAGTATTAAAAACCATTTGTTTCATACACCCTATCAAACACATTCCACGCATGCCCGACTGGAAGTCCCAAGCCCCCTCGCACACGAACCTCCTTTTCCCCCCTCCCTACAACTTTCCTAGCCGACCCCTACCCCGCCGTCTTCCACTACAGACAGATACACTCTTGAACGTCATCTGTTTCGCTCCTTTCTCTCTACATGTCCGACCACTCAACAATCCTTTCCTCAGCCTCTGGACAACAGTTTTGGCAATCCTCACCTCTGCTATCTTCCAAACTACGAATTTCTCTGCATTATATTCACACCTCACTTTGCCCTCAGACATGACATCTCCACTGCCTCCAGCCTTCTCCTCGCTGCAACATTTTAAACACCCCTGCTTCACACCCATACAGGAGCGTTTTTTTAAAACTATACTCTCATACATTCCCCTCTTTTCTTCCCAAAGGGCAAAGTTCTTTGTCTCCACAGACTCCAAAGTTGCCACTCACCCTTTTCCCCTCATCAATTCTATGATTCACCTCATCTTTCATAGACCCATCTGCTGACACGTCCCCTTCCAAATATATGAATACGTTCACCTCTTTCCCCTACTCTCTCCCTCCAATCTGATATCCAATCTTTCATCACCTAATATTTTTATCCTCATAACCTTACTCTTTCCTGTATTCACTTTCAATTTTCTTCTTTTACACAAACCCTACCAATTTCATCCACCAACCTCTGCAACTTCTCTTCAGAATCACCCCAAAAGCACAGTGTCATTTAGCAAGAGCAACTGTGACAAACTCCCACTTTATGTGTGATTCTTTATCTGTTAACTCTACACCTCTTGCCAACACCCTCACATTTACTTCTCTTACCCGCATCTATAAATGTATTAACAACTATGGTGACATCACACATCCTTGTCTAAGGCTACTTTTACTGGGAAATAATCTCCCCCCTTTCCTACACACTCTAACTTGAGCCTCACTATCCTCATAAAAACTCTTCACTGCTTTCAGCAACCTACCTTCCCATCTGCAACATCTGCACAAATTTCCCCCCTATCCACCCTGTCATAAAGCCTTTTCCAAATCCATAAAAGCCACAAAAACCTCTTTAGCCTTATCTAAATACTGTTCACTTATAGTTTCACTGTAAACACCTGGTCCAAGCACCCCCTACTTTCCTAAAGCCCCCCTGTTCATTGTATCCTATTCTCCGTTC
>NW_026504214.1:0-12919 GCF_026875155.1 Cherax quadricarinatus
ACCCTTTAAAAATTACATGTCATTCTAATTTAATTATATATTCACAGTAATGTTGGGTGAGGAGGAGACAAGCTGAGTGTTGAGTGAGTAGTGTGGTGGGGGTTTGATGTACTGCGTGACGAAAACACTGCCGGGCCGCAGACCCCCCCCCTCACTACACACCTTAAGCTGTTTCATACTCAGATGTTCATACTGCCTCGCATTCCACAACCACTACTTAAGAGTGGAATGCAGTCTCCTCTACAATGATCGAGCCTCAGTGCCCTCCTTGTCAGCGCTATCCAGTCTCTACATTGATGTACATAACACGAGTATGAAAGATACGATACTGTGTACTGCCCTAGTACATCCTAGTGACGGACGCTGTGAAATTGTAGAGGTGCTTGGGACGAGAGTGACTCTAAATAATTTTTATATTATATAATATTGATATGAGTAATCAGAAATAATGTGAGAGACATTAATGCAACCCCTAGTGCGACCCCTCTGTCGTGTGGGGGGGTGTTGAAAACCCCTGAATGGGTTACAATGATTAGTATATTTTGTAATGTATATTATCTTTTCATTTAATTTTTTTGCTTATATTTGCGATAATAGCTAAATCGTAAATGTATGACTTTAAAATTATTATTTGACTATTATATTGTTATTTAGCTTATGTTGTTGGGAATGTATAAAAAATGTGCTCAGTTGGGCTTGATTGTCAAACTACTATAATTATCGCTTGTCGCTCTTTTAATACTGCCGGCTTCTGGCTGCAGTTGTCCACGTAGCTATCACGTGATCGAGGGGGGGTGTCCTCACCTCTCGTGAAATTGTCAGTCCCGCTGAGACTCGCTTGCTGGTTGGACAGCTTGTCTGTCTGAGTCTGCTGGGGGACTCGCTTGCTGGTTGGACAGCTTGTCTGTCCCGACAGTCGGCTGGAGACTCGCTTGCTGGTTGGACAGATTGTCTGTCTCATTAATTCTTGGGTTTTGTTCTGTAGAAAATTGTTCACAGAACATTGTATAGACTTAGTGATTTTCGACGTTGTACTGAGGTTGTGGGGTCACATAGACACCTGTGTTTTCTCAGGTCCTTAGCTAAGCTTCTGACCTAATTTTGTACTGGTTTCCTGTGTATTGTCACAGTCACAGTTTTTCCATGCTGAACATAGTATTATGGGAGCTTTGTAACTTTTGTGGAGGATCTGCAGATGGTCCCTACTTAGTGTCGTTATATTATTTTCCTAGTTCCTGATTCTGTGTCGCAGTCGCTTGATATTGCATTGCTATTGGGCTTTGCATTCTTTGTTGTTCAAGCAGACTGTTCGGGTTGCCATCGGTCAGAAGTTAGTTTATTTGAGGACTTTGTCAGTCACTTGTTTTTAAATCAATTCGAGTCTTGAGACATAATAATACTTAAGAGCCCCCTTTACGCATACTCACATTCCCTTTTACATATTTTTAAATTTTTAATTTAAAAGTTTTAAAGTTTCCTGCGGTTTCTTAAGAATTTAAATGTGATAAGTGCTTTCAGCACAAAATATTGAACCGAGAGATTGTTTTATTTTTATTGCTTGGGGATTTTTTAAATTTTCTTTTATAATTCCTCTAGGGGGAAATTATACTTAATTTTAAAATTTTTTAAATTTTTTTTTTCTTAGTTTGTAGCCCACCAGTTGTAATCCTAAGCACAAAATTTAATAATACAGAATTTTAATGGATAAATTTGGGCAAGGATACTGACTACTTGTTAAAGAAAAACCCCGTAAAAAGGGGATTTCTAGAAGGGGGGGCCCCTTTTTATTTTTCAATGGAGATCTCTAAAACTTTTAGAATCGCGTTTTTTTTAACACCACTGCCCAGTGTATGACAAACCAGCACTACACTGAAACCCGATTTTGACAACAACACCTACCATTTCACCAGGGGTTGACCAAAAACAGCCCCTACCAGTGCACCAGTGTATGACAACAGCACACTACCAAAAAGCCCCTGATGACAACAACAGCATACCAGCTGCACCAGTGCGAAAACAACACACTTCCCGCTGCATGCACCCGGGGTATTTACAACAACAGCATACCGCCGCACCAGTTTTTATGACAACAAAACACAAACCCGCTGCACCAGTGTTTGACAACAGCACACTCCCCGTGCATCAAAGGGTTACAACAAAAGCACTACCAGTGCCCAGTGTATGAACCCAAAAACAGCAAATACCACCGCACCAGTTTTTGACAACAACCCCACTACCAGTGCACCATGTTTACAAAAGCAGCACTACCAGCGCAAAAAGTGTATGACAACAAAAAGCAATAAACCAAACCCGCACCAGTGTATGACAAAAGCAAGGGACTAACCGCTGCACCCGTGTAAGACAAAAGCAGCAATTAAAAACCCCCGCAAACCCGTGTATGACAACAAAAGCACCCCACCAAACTGCCCCCAGGGGTATGACAGCCCGCACAACCCGCTTTCACCGGATGACAACAACAGCAAACAATGCACCCGTGTATGGGCCCAAAAACAGCACTACCAGCTGCACCCGTGTATGACAAAAGGCACTACCAGCGCCCAGTGATACAAAAACGCATAAACCCGCTGCACCGTGTATGCAACGCACACTACCAGCTGCACCGTGTATTCAACAACAGAAATACCAGCGGCCCCCAGGGAAAGACAACAACAGACTACCAGCTGCCGGGGGTGTATGACAAAAACAGCACTACCAGCTGCCCCATGTATGACAAAAAACACAAAACCGCTGCACCAGTGTATGAAAAACAAAAAGCAAATACCAGCTGAACCGTTTTGACAAAAAAGCAGCATACCAGCCTTGGGAACCAGTGTAGGGCAAAACGCACTACCAGGGTGCCCGTGTATGACAAAAAACAGCACTACCAGCTGCACCCTGTATGACCCAAAAAACGCACTTTTCCCGCGCACAAGTTAGACAACAACAGCACTACCAAACTGCCCAGTTTTGACAACAACAGCATTTCCACCCGCACCCCGTGTTTTGACCAAAAAAAGCACTACCAGCTGCACCAGTGTATGACAAAAAAACACTACCAAACTGCACCAGTGCATGACAACAACAGCCCCTACCAGCTGCACCAGGGGATTACAACAACAGCATTACCAGCTGCACCAGTTGGGTGACAACAGCAGCACTACCAGCTTTCAAACCCGTGAAAGACAACAACGCACTACCAGCTGCACCAGTGTTACAAAAAACAGCACTACCCCTGCACCAGGTTTTTGACAACAACAGCACAAACCCCCTCACCAAGGGATGCAACTCAGCACTACCAGCTGCCCCCAAGGGGTAGACAACAACAGCACTACCAGCTGCACCAGTGTATGGGCAACAACAGGGACTACCAGGGTGCACCAGTGTGTGACAACAAAAAGCCCTTTCCAGTGCCCCCCGTGTATATGGGCAACAGCAGCAATACCAGCGGGACCAGTGTATACAACAACCCGCAATACCAAAAACCCGCACCAGTGTATACAAAACCCACAACCCCCCCCGACCAGGGTATGACCAAAACAGCACTAAACCAAGCTGCCACCATGTATGACCAACGACTACCAGCTGCACCAAATGTTTGACAACAAAAAAGCCAAAACCAGACTGCACCAGTGTTGACAAAAAACAGAAAATACCCGCTGCACCAGTGTAGACAACAACAGCACTACCAGCGCACCAGTGTTTTGAAACAACAAACACTTCCACTGCAAACCCTTAAAGACAACAACAGCATACCACGGCACCCCCGTGTTTTGACAACAACAGCACTTAAACCCGCTGCACCAGTGTTTGACAAAAAACACATACCAGCCCGCCCAGTGTATGACAACAAAACATACCGCTGAAACCCGTGTATGACAACAACAGCACTACCAGTTTCAAACCCGTGTATGACCAAACAGCACACCAGCTGCAAACCCGTGTATGACAACAACAGCACTACCAGCTGCACCAGTGTTTTGACAACAGCAGCACTACCAGCTGCACCCGTGTAAAGAAAACAAAAGCACTACCACTGCCCCCCATGTATGACAACAACAGCCTACCAGCTGCACCCGTGTATGACAACAACAACTTTCCCGCTGACCCGGGTATGACAAAAAGCACCTACCACTGCACCAGGGGTATGACAACAAAAGCCTTTCCCCGCTGCACCAGTGTAAAGAAAAAAAACGCACACCGCTGCCCGGGGTGGGCAACAACAGCACTAAAAGCGGGAACCCGGGATGGGCAAAAAGCCGCACTACAACGCACCAGTGTAGCACAACCCGCACTACCAGATGCCAAAAGTGTATGACAAAAAGCAGCACTACCCGCGCCCAGTGTTTGACCAAAAACCCCGGCCCCTACCCGCTGCAAACCCGTGTTTTTTTTTCCCAAAAACAGGGATACCCCTGCACCAGGTATTACAACAACAGCCTAACCCCCTGCACCCGGGATGACAACAACAGCCCCTACCATTTTTGGAACCCGTTTTTATGACAAAAGCGCACTACCAGCTGCAACCCGTGTATGGGCAAAAAACAGGGACTACCACTGCACCCGTGTATACAACACAGCACTACCAGCTGCACCAGTGTATGAAAAACAGCAGCACTACCCGCTGCACCTTTTATGACAACAACACACTACCAGCTGCCCCAGTGTATGAACCCAAAAACAGCAATACCAGCTGCCCCATGTATGACAAAAAACAGCACACCCGCTGCACCCCGGTTTTATGACAACAAAAAGCACTACCCGCTTTCACCCGTGTATGACAACAGCAGCACTACCCCTGCCCCAGTTTATGAAACAACAGCACTACAAAACTGCAAACCCGGTATGAAAACAACAGCACTACCAGCGCACCATGTATGACAAAAAAAACAGCACTACCCCCGCACCCCCGTGTATGACAGCAGCACTACCGCTGCACCAGTTTTATGACAACAACAGGGACTACCAGTGCAACCCGTGAAGACCAAAAGCAGCATACCAGCTGCCACCAAATGTATGACAACCCAAAAAGACTAAACCCCTGCACCGTGAAAGACAACAGAAACACAAAAACCCGCTGCCCAGTGTATGACAACAACAGCCCCTACCGCTGCACCAGTTTTATGACAACAACAAACACTACCCGCTTCCCAGTGTATAAAAACAACAGCACTCCCCTGCACCCCTTTTATGAAACAAAAAAACACTCCCCCGCTGCACCAGTGTATGACCCAAAACACACCCCCGCTGCACCAAATGAAAGACAACAAAAGCACTACCACTGCACCCGTGTATACAAAAACCCCCCAAACAATACCGCTGCCCCCAAAGGGATGCAAAACAGCCTAAACCCGCTGCACCAAAGGGATGACAACAAAAGCCTACCAGGCCCCCAGTGTATGACAAAAAGCAGCACTACCGCTGCACCAGTTTATACAACAACAGGGACACCCGCTACACCCGTGTAAAGGGCAACAACAACCCTACAGCCCGCCCCCAGTGTAAGACAACCAAAAGCACTTCCAGCTGCACCGTGTAAGACAACCAAAAAGCACTACCAGCTGCCCCCGTGTTGAAAAACAACACACTACCAGCTGCACCATGTAAGGGCAACAGCAGCACTAAAACCCGCTGCACCCGTTTTTGACAACAACAGCCTAAACCCGCTGCAAACCGGGGTATGGGGCAAAAAACAGGGATTCCACTGCCAAAAAGGTATGACAAAGCAAACAATACCACTGCACCATGTTTGACAACAAAAAGCACTTTCCAGGGTGCACCAGTGTATGCAAAAAACAGCACTACCAGCTGCCCCCGTGTAGAAAACAACAGCACTACCACTGCCCCCAGTGTAAGAAAAAAACAGCAGCACTAAACCCGCGCACCCCGTGCATGAAAAACAAAAACAGCACTACCCCGCTCACCAGTGTTTTGGACAACAAAAAGCATACCAGCTGCACCCGTGTATGACAACAGCAGCACTACCCGCCCGCCCAGTTATGAAAAAACAACCCGCACTACCAGCCCGCACCAGTGTATGAAAAGCCGCACTTTCCAGCCGCCCGGTATGACAACAAAAAGCAACCAGCGCCATGGTTTTGACAACAACCGCACTACCAGCTGCAACCCGTGTATGACAACCCGCAGCACTTTCCAGGGTGGCCCCAGTGTATGAAAAACAACAGCAATACCCTGCACCAGGTATGACAACAGCAGCACTACCAGCTGCACCGTGTATGAAAAAACAACAGCACTACCAGTGGGACCAGTGATGCAACAAAAAGCACTACCGCTGCAACCGTGTATGACAACAAGAGATTAAACCCCTGCAACCCGTGGAAAGACAACAACACAAATACCAGCTGCACCAGTGTATGGGCAAAAAAAAGCACTACCAGCTGCACCCGTTTTATGACAAAAAAACAAACCTACCACTGCACCGTGGGAAAGACAACAAGCACACCACTGCACCAGGTAAAGACCAAAAACGCATACCGCTGCACCAGGTATGGGCAACAACAGCACTTTCCACTTTCACCATGTATGACAACAACAGCACTACCAGCGGACCAGGGATGACAACAACACACTACCAGCTGCCCCCAGTGTAAGACAACAGCAGCACTACCAGCCCCACCAATTTTATGAAAACAACAGCACTACCAGCGCACCAGGCATGAAAACCCAAAAGCATAAAACCGCCCGCACCAGTGTTGGGCTACAAAGCACTACCACTTTCACAGTGTTGACAAAAAGCAGCACTAACCGCACCAGTGAAGGGCCAAAAAAAAGCACTACAGCTCACCAAATGTATTACAACAACACCACTACCCGCTTTCACCCGTGTGTGACAACAAAAGCCCCTACCAGCTTTCACAAGTGTATGACAACAAAAGCAGCAAAATACCGCGCACCCAAATGTAAAGACAACAACAGCACTACCCGCTGCCAAACCCGTGTATGACAACAGCAGCACTAAACCCGCTGCACCAGTGTTTAAAAACAACAGGGACTACCAGCCTGCACCATGTTGACAACAAACGCCTAACCCGCTGCAAACCCGTGTATGACAAAAAACAAGCACAAACCCCTGAACCGTGTATGAAAAACAACACCATTTCCAGCTGCCCCCATGTATGATAACAACAGCAAATACCCCGCTGCAAACCCGTGGGTTTTACAAAAACAGCCCCACCAAACTGCACCAGTGTATGACAAAAACAGCAAATACCCGCTTTCACCGTGTATGACAACAGCAGCCCTACCACGCCCCCAGTGTATGACAAAACAGCACTACCACTGCCCAGTGTATGACAACACAAATAAACCGCGCCCAGTGTAAAACAAAAACAGCACTCCCAGCTGCAAACCCGTTATGACAACAACCGCCCTACCAGCCGCACCAGTGTATGGGCAACTCAAACACTACCCTGGGACCCGTTATGACAACAACAGCATACCAGCTGCAAAAAGTGTATGGAAAAACAACAGGGACTACCAAACTGCCCGTGTAAGCAACAAAAGCATAAACCCGCTGCAAACCCGTGTTTTGACAGCAGCCAAATACCAGCTGCACCCGTGTAAGCCCAAAAACACCAAAAACTGCACCAGGTTTTTTTACAACAACAGCACTACCAGCTGCCCCAGTGTATACAAAAAGCAAACACTACCAAACTTCACCAGTGTATGACAACAACAGCCCCTACCTGCTGCACCAGGTTTTGGGGGAACAGCAGCACTACCCCGCTGCACCCGTGTTTGACAACAAAAAGCACTAACCAGGGGCACCAGTGTTGGGAAAAAACGCACACCAGCTGCCCCGTGGATGACAACAGCGCACTAACGCTGCACCAAATGTTTTTGACAACAGCCCCCGGGACTTTTCCAGCTTTCACCAAATGCATGACAACAAACACTACCAGCGCACCGTGGATAAAAAACAGCAGCACTACCGCTGCACCAGGTATGACAACGCAGCCTACCAAACTGCACCAGTTATGACAAAAACGCACTACCCAAATGCACCCGTGTATGACCCAAAAGCCCGGGACTACCAGCTGCATCAGTGTATGTCCAAAAGCCCGCACTACCACTTCACCAGTTGGGGGACAACAGCAGCAAAGAAACCCGCCCGCACCAGTGTTGACAACAGCGCACTACCAAACTGCACCAGGGTTGAAACAGCAGCCCTACCGCTGCAAACCCTGTAAGCAACAGCGGGAACCAGCTGCAACCCGTGTATTTACAAAACAGCAATAAACCCGCTTTCACCAGTGTAAGACAACAACCCGCCCCTACCCCGCTGCACCAGTGTAAAAAAAAACAGCAGCAAATACCCCGCTGCTCAGTGTATGACAAAAGCCGCACTACCAGCCCCGGGATCAGGGATGACAACAGCAACCCCTACCGCTCATCAGTGTAGACAACAGGGAAACTACCAGCTCACCAGTGTATGACAAAAAACAGCAAATACCCCTTTCACCCGTGTATGACAAAAAGCAGCACTAAACCCGCTGCATCAGTGTTTTGACAAAAGCAGCATACCGCAGCAAACAGTGGGATGACAACAGCGCACACCCCTGCATCATTTTATGGGCAAAAAGCAGCACAAAAACCGCTGCACCGTGTATTTCAAAAGCACATCCAGCTGCCCAAATGTAAAGACCAAAAGCAGCCAACCGCGCAAACCAGTGTTTGACAACAGCAGCACTACCCGCTGCCCGTGTATAAAAACAGCCTACCAGCCCGCACCAGTGTATGACAAAAACAAACACTACCCGCTGCACCATGTATGCAACAACACACAAACCCGGGCAAACCGTGTTTTGACAAAAGCACCCCTAACCCCCTGCACCCGTGTAAAGGGCAACAACAGCCCCTACCACGAAACCGTGTAAGACAAAGAAAGGGCTACCAGCTGCCCCGTGTTTGGGCAACAGCAGCACTACCAGTGCAAAACCCGTGTATGACAACAGCAGCACTCCAGCTGCACCAGTGTTTTGACAACAGCAGCACTAAACCCGCTGCACCAGTGTAAGACAACAACGCACAAACCAAACTGCACCAGGTATACAACAGCAGCATAAACCAGCTGCACCAGTGTATGACAACAACAGCACTTTTTAGCGCCCCCAAATGTAGCCCAAAAACAGGGACACCCGCTGCACCAGTGTATGCAACAACAGCACTACCCCCGGGCCCAGTGTTTTCCAAAAAAAGCACTACCCGCTGCACCGTTTTATGACAACAAAAGCACTTCCCCTGCCCCCAGTGTATGACAACAGCAGCCCTTCCGCGGCCCCGTGAAAAAAAAAAAGGGGGAAGGTAAACCAAAATAATGAATTTGAAAAAAGGTACCGGGAAACCATTGGGTTTAAAACCATCCCTTGCACCCTTTACAAAAAAGGCCCAAATTAATGGAGAAAAAGGGGAAAACCCAAACCTGAATAGAACCGAAACCCCGGAATAATTTTAAAACTGTTTAAGGGTTTTATACCAAACCCCCCAAAAAACCCTCCCAGGCCCCAAAATCCAAACCGTGCTTAGCCCAAAACCCCCCCCCACAAAAGCCTAAGCTGGGGAAAACCAAGGTTGGGGTTTTGGGCCCAACGCAACTTTTCCCGCTTGGAAGGGGGGTAAAATGCTTGAACCCAACCAAACAAACGGTTTAAATTTTTGGTTAAAAAGGTTTTTTGTGTTTTAAAGTTTTTTAAAAAATTTAAGGGGAAGGGGTAAACCCCCCTTGAGGAAATCCCAAAACTTCCCGACCTTGCGTTAGGGGCCCTGGACCAGCCACCACGAAAAGTTCCCGGCCCGAGGAACGGGACTTTTGGAGGGTTTTTAATCTAACCCCCGGGCTATTCCCCCTTTTAAAGGTTTTTTGTAAACCCTTTTTTTAATTTGGAATATTTAATTTTTTCCCCGGTTTTAAAAGGCGGGGGGGGGACCATAATTTTGGCCCTTTGGAAATTTTTTGGTTGTGAAAAGAAAGTTTTGGGGGAAATAAAAAAATTAAAAATTTAATTTTAAAATTTTTAAAATTTTCCCCATTGGGGGAAAACCCCGCCCCCTTTGCCTAACCCTTTTCATTGATTCAAAAGCCCCGGGTTCCGGAAAAGGGGTTTGGCCAGTTTTTTCGTTTATTTTCGGGAAAAGCCCCTCTGGGAACGTTTGGAAAAGGGCCCCTTGCAGGGGGGTTTGAATTTTTTTTAACCCCAAAATTTTTAAACCCCAAAAGGGAACCCCTTTTTTGTTTAAAAATTTTTTGTTGGGAATTTTTAAATTTTTTCGAAAAAATTAAAATTTTGGCAGTACGAGGGCATCCTAGGATGATCCTCATTGCTTCGTTTTGCAGTTTTTCCAGCCCTCCAAGCTTCCAGTCAGACACAAGAGCAAGTAGTGGCGCCGCATAATCAACCAATGATCTAATATAAGCAAGATACATCATTTTCACAATTTTAACATTAGCACCATACCTGGGGTGAAGCCCTGCCACAACTCTAAGTGCTCTCAGCCTTTCTTTGTATTGGCGACAAAGTCTCGTTACAACAGGTCCAAGTAGTGGAACCTCAAAGCCTAGATACCTGTATCTGTTTATTTATTCAAGAAGAGACCCATCATGCAACTGGATCTGACGAACTGTGCCTCTCTGCCGAGGAGGACGCCTGTTGAGTATCTTTGTTTTATCCCCTGAGATTATTAACCCCAGGTCCTGACACGACGCTAGTACATGATTAAGAATGTTTTGGGTGTTGGAGAATCCGGTAGTGTGAATCAATCAGCAAAACTAATCATATAATGATGGGGATGGCTTGGCATAGCATTAAGAAATATCAATCTCAATCTCAAAATAATGAATCTTAACTAGTCATAAGTTGGCCTGTGATACTCCAATACTGAAACTATGTATAATGCCAAAACAAAAGCATTCACATTGCTAAACTCACAAACTAGTATTTAGTCACTTAGCCATAATACCAACTTACCTCATAATTTTGTAATATTTTAAACTTAAGATTTAATCTAAGTCTGCCCGAAATGCCTAGCCATGCTAGGTGTTCTAGTGGTACACTCTGTAATTATTATTTTACTACATGTAAACCACACAATAACCAAATTCTGTAAACTCAGCATTGTAATCCTTATAGAGAATAAACTTTGAATTGAATTTGAATTAATCAGACTATTGAAAAGGGTGGGACTAAGCACACCTCCCAGTGGGGTTCCTAAATTAAAATCTTTAGTTACACTTCTATGTACCTGGAACAACACAGACGACTTTCTGTTGGACAGGTAACCTTTAATCCAGCGGAGAAGCCTTACTCCAACATCCATTCTGGCAAGTTCACTAATGATTACATGTCGGTTGGCTACATCAAAAGTGGATTTAAGGCCAAGGAAGGTAGTGTATGAGCTGTCAGTGTGCAGGTGGTAATGCAATGATGCACGCTCCTTCCATGCATGAAACCATGCAACCAGGGAGACAAAAATTGTTTAATTCTGTGCATAAGAAGATTAAGAATCATCCTTTCGAATGTTTTACACAAGCAGCTAGTAAGGGATATTGAGCGAAATGAGTTTTGTTGACTGGGCTTCGGAATGGGAATAATGAGGCTGTTGGTCCATGATTTAGTGAGCTCCCCAGTGACATAACTCATGTTATATAATTCAAGTAAAGGATTGCCTGGTACTCGACACAGCAATCTGAGTATGTTGTAAGTAATAACATCTTCCTTGCTGAACATAAATCAGTCTCTCCCTTGCATCATATTTGTCCATTAATTTCGCCTGTGTGGTACTTGGAAGACTGTCATAGCTAGATGTAGCAGCCCAAGCACTGACTAACTCATTCGCCCTATGTAAGGGATGAGGGTGCGCGATCTGCCAAGTTCTGTTACCCTTAATTCTATTTATGTCCCTCCATTCTCGGTTAAGTGAGGTGTGCATTAAGACTTGGCACATCGTTCCCATCTGTCTGCCGCAGTTCTGTCATACGCTCTCTGGCAGCAGCAAGGGCAGTTTGGAAGAGGCTCAGTATTCCAGGGGTACTATGGTTTTTATAGGCCTGGCCTAGTCTGCGAGTAGTACGTTTCAGTGTACGAAGTTTAGGATCATTGTAATAAGTATGGTTTTTATTGGAGGTATTATTATTATGGAAGTTTGTTGGGTTTACATTACCATGGGGTTTCAGTTGCGGTTCTAAGTAGTTCTGAATACTGCTCACAAGGTCATTGTTAAAAGTCTCGACAGAGGAACACTCATAGGAATTATACCAGTCAGTCACATGTGCAACAAAGTCATCATGCTGATCAGGGAAAACATTAAAACGTTTCCGTTTGAATATCCCACCAGGGAGGATAGTATTACCAATATCTAGTGAGGTTAGCCTTGGGAAATGATCTGATGATATATCTGTTACAATGGAAGACACAGCTGGCAGAAGTAATGTTGAAGCCCAGGCACAGATCAAGGACGCCTCCACAGATATGTGTGGGTTCAAGGTCACCTACAATTTGAACATTATCATAACTGTTTAAGAGTGACAACAGTTGATTACCATTACGATTACCAAACTCTGAGTTTCCCCAAACCTTCTGTGTCTTGCATTATAATCACCAATAATAAGAGAGGCTCAGACTGACACAAGTTGGGAGCTCCAAGTAATTAAACTTATCAGCAGGAGCATACAAGTTAAATATGTTGAGAGCAGAGTTCCCTATAAAATCCTAACACAGTGATACTGTTTGCCCCTCTGTTTTCTTATGTGCAAGAAGTTGATGGGGAAGTGATTTTTAATTTATAACACAAGAATTTGTAGATTTGAGGTTTAAAGCATCAAATGATGGCAATTTAGGGACTGGATTTTTCAAAGACTCTGCGCTCTTGTAGACACAAGGTTAAAATTGTTTTTAGCCTTGTTTTC
>NW_026504215.1:0-11330 GCF_026875155.1 Cherax quadricarinatus
TTTTGGTGAAAGGGGGGAAAATGGCCATCATGTACCAATTGGAAAAAATGAATGGGCTTTAGTGTTTTGATGGATGGATTTTTGGTAAAAAATTAATAATAAATTATGGAAAACTATTCTGTATCAATTGAAAAGGGGAAGGGGAAATTTTAAAATTTTGGTTAAATGTTATGGAAGTTTATAATGTTAACATAAGGGACATTGTTTAACCTTTTGTGAATTTAAGTGAATGATTGGTTATTGTAGATTTATCTAAAAAGGCCTTAAAGGAAAGTTTTAAGATAGGGGTTTTTTGTAGAAAAAGTGATTTATTTTTACCTTCAGGTTGTTTGAAGGGGTTTTGTTTTGCAAAAGGGGACCTCATTCCGAGTTTATCAAGGGAAACCTTTGTTAAAGATTGTGTTGAGCAAATGGTCGGGAAATTGGTTTCAGGGGTAAAAAATGGGAAGCCAGGATGTACTGTATTTGTATGTGTTAAAAATGGCCCTATTTTTGGGGGAATTTTTTAATTGACACCGGCCCAACCCGGATTTTTGCAAGTGAAAATGGGTGTGACAAAAGTGTGAAAATCAACAACCCCACGTGTCTGGCGGGTGGGGTGCCTTTTTCTCAATGCAGGTTTGGGGGCCCGGGGGTACACGCTGAACAGTTCGAAAAAATGGTAATGCAGGAAAGGGTAATTCCATAAACCCAGTTTAATCCAAAAGGTTAGTGGAAAATGTGACATAGATTGTGTTTGTGGTGGAGTTGGAAAAATTTTTTACCTTCTTTCTTCATATTTATAATTTTGGTTGAGCCCAAACCCAAAACCCAAATTGTGAAATTTTTTGCAGTTGAAAAATTTTTGTCCAAGAAACTGCAATAACCCCAGAATTATACACAGCTCTCCCTAGGTTAGGTGGAAACCAAACGCCTGGGGCCGTGAAAGTAAGCCTAATGTTTAAAAGGGGTTTGGGGGTTTTTCTGGCTAAAAGCTTGGTATTGCCCACATTAGGGGCAACTACAATAAGGGAAACATTTAAATCTGTTTTTATTTTTATTTTTTGTTTGTAATTCCATAATCAGGGAAAGGAAAAAATCCTTTGTCCTTGTTTAAGGGAAAACCGGAGAAGGGCAGTACCACTTCTTTTTAAACAATACCGGGGAAAACCCCCGTTTTTTTGGCCCCCGCCCCGGGAACCGGGGGGTAAGAATTTCCCTAGTTCACTCAAAAAACCCGGGATTAAAAAATGGGGGGGGGGTCCAAAAAAAAAAAAAAAATTTTTTGGGAAAAAAAGGACGGGTTTTTTTTTTCCCAAATGGCTTGTGGCAAATGTGAAGCAAGTTTTGTGTGTTGAAAATTTAATTAATAAAAACCCTTTTTTTCCCCTTTAAATTTATAAATTTTTAATTCCAAAAAACCCCAAATTTGTTTTTGGTTTTAAACCAAAAAATAACGTACCCGAAAAACCCCGAAAGGCCCCCTGAATTTAAAACTTTTCCCCGCCATAGGGTTGGAGACAAACGAGGGGGGTATAGTCTGGTTTTAGGAAAACAAGGTTTAAATTTTTTAAGATTAGGGGGGTTTTTTTTGTTCATAAAAAGGGTTTTAACCCTTCTTTTTGTTAATTATCACATAAATCAAAATTTAAAAAACCCCCCCGGGTTTTTCTTTTTTTTTTTTTCTTTTTTTTTAAAAACCCCCAAACCTGGGGAATAACAAATTTTTTCCTAACCATGGGGGAAAAGGCACCCGCCGGGACGGGGTTTTCCCTTTTTTTCCATTAAACGTGGGAAACTTTGTTTTTCCTTTTCCCCCCGCCTCGGGGGGGGGGGGGGGGGGGGGGGGTACCGGGGGTGGTTGAGAATGACCTTCTCTCTGGGCCTGGTGATTTTACTACCCCATACACTGCCGGCACTACTGGGGCCCAAGAAAAAGCTCAGGGAAGAGGTGGTTTTTCTGTGGACAAAAACCAAAAACGCCCACAAAAACGCGAGAATCGTTTTATGTGTGGGGGAGGGGTAAGGACACATTGTGTTTTACCCATGTTTTCAAGAATTTTACAATGCAGCAGTTCTAGGAAAAGAGTCCAGGGAGATTGTAACATATTTATATGGTATTAAAAACAATCGTAATAAAACATTTGTTTACATTGTTTGTTTGTGTAAACAAAGTTTTAGCAACATTATAATGATATCGAGTGTTTTTGCTATAATTGTGTAACATTCACGAGTGTATATTGGGTACAAATGCACAATCCAGTTGGTCCACAGGGCATCCCTACAGGAGTAATGTGAAAAAATAAAAGTTGAAAAAAGCAAGAACCATCGAATACAAGTAAATCAAGGTTTTACGGTGACCGGCAGTCGCCGCAGTTGCCGCTCGCAGACAATTTCAGCAATTTCATGGACTCTAATCTCGGTAAGGTACTCCCGAAAATTTTTTTTTGGACTAAAACAATCAGAAAAAATAATCTTAATTTTTCGTAAGAAAAAATAATTTTTTTTTTCGAATACTTTTTCGACACCAGGATACACTTCAGGATTGGGCCCTTCGACAGTCAAAGGGTTAGAGAATTTGTTGGTCCTCATCCAGGTTGATATTTTCTGTAATTTGTATTTACAAGTATTGCTAGCATGACTGGTTCGGGTGAGAGTAGACGTATGTATGGTCATCTGCAAATATGTGTGGGTTTGATAGTGCGATGCATTTGGTAAGGTCATTTATGTATATGAGAAAGAGAAGAGGTCCTAGGACATCTTCCTGTGGGACACCACTGGTAACTGGCTGTGGGGAAAGCCTTTGCCCCATTTGTGTAACACATATTGGCATCTAGTTGTCCGAGGTATGACTTTAGGTAAGTGAGGGAGTGCCCCTCTTATACCATAGGTGCGACAATTTTTAGTGGATCAAGTCATGGTCAACTGTATCGAAAGCTTTATGTAAGTCAATTAAGTTCCCCAGTGGGACTTCTTTTTCTCTATTGCTGTATAAATATGTCCTAGCATGTGGAAAATAGCATCATTCGTATTTTTATTAGGCCTGAACCCAAATTGACAGGGATGATGTATGTATGTGGGAGATGAGGGGTAGGAATAGATACGCATATGATTTAAGTGTTTCAAGATTTAGAGAGAGGGTGTAAGTTGGATATTGGCCTATAGTTATATCAAGTCTGTGTGTCTCCTCCTTTATGGATCGGGGTGACCCTTGCATTTTAGAGAACTGTAGGAAAGTAGAGGATTCAATGGATTGTTAAAGAGTGCTGCAATGATTGGTGATACACCTTGTCACTTATCTTTGTTATATAATGGGTGGTAAGGTAAATTATATCTCTAATCTTGTTTTTTAGTTTGTTGATAATAAGGAGACTTCAGTTTCGGTTAGTCGGAGCTAGAACATGTGTTCGGGTAGTTTGCCAGTGAGGGGTAGTGCATTGGTGGGTATCTGGCTGGATTTTATTGGCAAGGTTTTTTTTCCTCATATGGAGAAGAAATCATTGAGTCTGTTTTGCTGTTTCAGTAGGTGGGAATTGGGGGGAGTTCATCTGGTTTTGTTCTAATTCAATTTCGCTATTCGTGTTTCTCTTTTTGTTCCTAGTATTTCCTGATAGGGTTTTCCAGTCTTTATTATGTCACCTCGTAAGTCGGATAATCTGTTCTCATAATACAATTTTTTAGCCCTTTTTTATTAGCTGGTTAGGATGGACGAGTACGTTTTTTGTTTGGTCTCTGGTTATGTGGCCATATCGTACTGTTTTTCGTATAGGTGCTTTGTATTTATGGCTTTGAGGATACTGGTGTTAGCAGGACTGTTCAGTCTCTTTGCAGTCATCTTTTTAGTTTTTTAGGGCAGTGCCTTTTTATAGAGGTATTGGGGTTCTTTTTTTAGAAAATTATTAATAACATTCGTCAATATCGTAAAGATTTCTAGCTCAGTGTGCCAGTCAATGTTTGGTCACTGCTGCTGGTGAAGTTATTGATAGCTCCTCATTGTGAAGTATGAAAGTGACTTTTAGTATTGTCTAGGGGTAATTTTGCCAAGTTTGTTATGAGGAATGTAGGGTAGTGCTGTGTATTACTGGGATTATGCTGATCTTAAGGGGGATAGGTGCTGGTCCAGATGTGGGTCTAGTAGGAAACACTAGTCTCTGTAACTCTTGTGGTTTATGTTACTGTTGGTAGCAACATGCAGTTACTCATAGAGTTTGTGAATTCAGTAACATGTGGGTCCTGTCCTTGTAGGAGATTTATATTGAACGTCACCTGAAGTAGTAAGTGATCTTAGTTTATGCATGCATCAATTATCATACTTCCTAGGTTTTCACTAAAATGTGCTAATGTTTGACTGAGGTACTCTGTAGATGTTTTATCACTGTGAAGGTTTTTGTGGGTATTTGATATGAATTTACTATTATATATTCCCCATGTTCATCCCTTGTGCAAGTATTAGTGATACATTCTATTGGTCCAGTAGTATATAAGCTGTGCCACCCCCTTGTTGGTCTGGCTACAGTTTTGTATTGTTTGTGTAACCAGAATGGCATAGACATCTGTAGTATCAGGCTTAGCCAGTATCGGTGGAAGTAATGATGGACATACTGGCAAGCAGGGAATTTAGTAATTGCTATGAGGTCATTGTAATTTTGCTTACAGATCTGATATTGGTATTAAAGACAGTTATGTTTTGGTGCTCTAGAAGTGCCTTTGAAATTTTTTGCTGTGTAGTAATTAGTACTGTTTGATTCATTTAAGTCATTAGATAAGAGGTTGGTATCAGGATCAATGCTGCTGTGAAGTTATTGAGGAATGTAGGGTAGTGGTCTGTGGTATTATCTGTGATTATGCCTGATCTTGAATGTGACCTCAGACCTCCACTTGACACTAAAGATTTTTGGAGAAGAACACTTCAGTATCTCCAATGCAAAAAGCCTTATAGGTTAAGGCTTGGGAGGGAGTGACTACCAGGACTTTGAACTCTGCTTGGAGAAAACTGTGGCCAGATTGTGTCCACAAGAGGGATTTTGAAGGGTTTGGGGCTGACCATGATGAGCCTATGTCTGTTGTTAAATCTATTGTTGCACTGGGGATTTCTCCATTGGGTTGGATGCGAGTTTGGGAGAGTGGAAGAGTGGTGGTGGAGGACCACAATGAAGACTCACCACTGTAGAGCTGTCAAGAGCTTCAGCAGGACAGTTAACAGATCGCAGCTCAGAATTCTTGCTGCAAGGAGGAGGAAGAGAGATGGAAGAAGGTGCCTTCTTTAGAAATTAGGGAAATTTTTGAAATGTGGAGAAAGATTGAAAGATTTAGGAGAAACATCACCCTGACAGGCTGTTACAAGCCATGTTGGCAACATGTACATGCAAATCTTGGCACATTTAGGGAAGTTAAAAGAGACGCCAGAAACAGGCTCTCTGGACATTTAATTTTGCGAGACAGGGACTCCAGTGACTCTCAAGTAGGTCCTAGTGGCAATAAAGAAACAGAGAAATAAGCTACCCCCAGAAAAGCAATTGGCCACCTGAGGTGTTGATGGAAGGGGTTTCCCTTCAAACAGTAAACTAATTCAATCTCTCTCCTCCTCCAGTCTTCCATACACTAAGAAGAAATCACCAATCAAGGCAAAGTGTTATGCTGTGTAATGTTTCATTCATCATGTCCCATTGTATTGTTTATGTATTACATCTATTTCATGTAAAAAAATTTTTTGTTTTAAAAACTTCAGGGTGTCAGGAACGATTAATTTGTATTAACATTATTTCTTATGGGAAAATTGATTCTGAAAATCGTAGATTTCGATAACAGTAGCATCTCCAGAAACAGATTAAATACGATAAACAAGGAACACTGTATACGTTTTTTATCTTCATTCATTCAAAATGGCGCGATAGGCGTGAGTCGCCTAACATGAGAGAATTGGTGTGCATACACAGTTGTGTTGTATACAAAAAAATCTGGGACACCTTGGTACCACATAGGTAGGACCAGTTACATTCAGCTCCCATCTTGGGTCAAAATCATGCACATCCTCGTGATTCCACTCACACTCGTTGTATAACACTCTACTATTCAGAGGAAAGTGATATAAGAATCGTGAGTTTAATTGGATTTGGACACCAAGGGCCAGTAATATCAAGGAAATTTGTGAAAATGTCGACGATAACCCAATGACCCTCAGGCCCATCACAGTCTGGTAGCGACACCTGTCCTAGTGGCCAAGCACCTCTGAGGCAGCCAGTGTGGCCTGAGCATACTCTAGGCGAAGCACCTTCTGGGGTGGCCAGTGTGGCCACACAAGACCCTGGGCCAAGCAACCTCTGGAGTCCGAGTGTTACCCATAGGCAACTTCGCAAGAGGAAACCTATCATTTCCTGGGTGTTTTTAGTGATAGTGAAAAATGAAAGTAATGACGAATGAATTGATTTATGCCATTCGAGGATTCGTCTAACTATAGTGAAGTTCATTATTCACGCATGAAGCGTACTTTTAGCCGTCATTATCTACGTTCAAGCAGTGGTACCAGATGCAATCCCCCAAGGGTCGGCGGTATGTCACGATCCAAAACCCTTGCCACTGATAGTAGGAAAGTGATCATGAAAGCGAGTATGTGGGGGATGGAGGAAGTAGATGTGGGTTGGCACGTGTGTCTGACCACATGGCGCAGAGGGTGGACAGACAAAGGACCGCCCTGCATTCCCTCAACCATGTGGCTGCTCCACTCCTGTCCTACCTCCTCCTGCTCCACCTCGCCCCATGCCCAGGTCCACCCTGCACCATGTATCGTGAGTGGAACTGGACACAAAGTATATACGTTCCACAGCCATGTGATTTTGATGCCGGAGTGGAAGTGGTATCCAGCCAGAATGTCCCAAAACGAATGATCTACAGAGCTAGACTATTTTCCATTTGTACTCTGACGAGCCTATAATGAGCTTGATAAGGACCCGACAAACAATTATTACGATCTGTCATGACAACATAACGGGGAGGTTGGAGAATTGTCATGCTGCACGGGTGGAAGGACACAACAGTGTTGAAAATGTCTTTATTCATGTGCCACTTCATGCTTTATGCACAAATTTATAAGACCAATATACGTCATTACTGGTCCAAAGACCACTTGCATCAAGTACTCAGTTTTTCCGTGACCTCCTTCCCTGCAAACAGCTTCACTCTGTTGTCTACGAATGTTTTACATTTTCAGACAGAATAAGCCAAACAGAAATGACCCTCTAAACAAAATCCGGAAAGTGTTTACATATTTGAAGCAGAATTCAGTGCATACTTTTATCCCTTCAAAGAACATTGTTGTATGATGAGACCTTGATTCTGTTTCAAGGGACGTTGTGTCACACATTCATGCATATATACCGAGCAACGAATCGCTTGTATAAACTTTTTGTATGTGTGACTGTGAGAGAGGTCTTGTGTTGGATTTTACTGTATACACCGGATAAATAACACTCGATGATGACAGGACGGATGTTGGCCATTTCCATGATGTTTGTTTCATACAGGATTGATGAGGAACCATACCTTGGCAAAGACCAAACACTGTTCACAGACAACTGTATACAACCCTATGCTCGCTGATTTCCTACGGTGAACAATACTTGATATATGTGGAAACAGTGAGAAGGATAGAAAACATATGCCAAGGTTCAGTAGAAGTAAGTTGAAGGTGCAGTGCAAGTGTTTTCAGCTAATGACATCATGGCACTGACATGGCATGACAAACGGGACGTGACACTGCTGTCAACCATGCCACAGAAACAAGATGGTACAAACAGACAGACTGAGCAAGTTCGACAAAGAACCTATTTGTAAAGCCACTGCTGGCGTGGACTATAGGAAACAATGTGCGACTAGTTGAACAAGTGTGACATGATGATAGGTTAGTTGAATGTGTCGTAGGAGTGCAAGTGTAAAATAAAACTGTTTTTTTCACCTTGAAGACACTGCATGCTCAATGCATTCTTACTTTCTTTCAACACATCGGCCCGTATCCCACCGAGGCCGGGTGGCCCAAAAGGAAAACGAAAGTTTCTCCTTTTACATTTTAAGTAATAATATACAGGAGAAGAGGTTACTAGCCCTTGCACCCAGCATTTGAGTCGCCTCTTATAACACGCATGGCTTACTTTGGGGGGGGAGGACGAATTCCTGTTCCACTTCCCCAATGATTCTATATATAAACGAAATAGAGACTGGAAAATGACAATGTTTTTTGCAGAATTCTCTCAGATAGCAAGAAAGTAAGGGTACCACACCTGTCCCTGCCCTCAACAGCGACCTGTCCACACCACAACCTGTCCCCCAACCACAGTCATGGGGGGAAGTGCCAGGCCCAATCACTTCCTAACTGTTCCTATCGGTACCAATACCACCTACCCAAAGAAAGAAGGAATGCCAGAAAAAGTGTGTTGTGTGTGCTACCACCAAAAAACGAACCCTAACAGCGGACGGACACACGATTCATTTGTCACCAGTGTGGGGGTGGCAACTCGTATGAATCCATGCTTCATGGAGTAACATACAATCGTGAATTCTAGAAACTAAGTAGGACATGTAAATACTTGTATATAGTTGTAGGATAATAGAATGTGATTCAGCCAGATGTGCAAATCCAATCACCTGTCCAGTGTGTACATGTGTGTTTATAACGAATGTTTATAATAATTCCGATATAATATTGGTGATAAACAACAGATTGGCACTGAAAACAAAAGATTTGCCATAAAACAATTATCATATCATGAAAACCAAGAAAATTTTAAAAAAAAGGAAAAAAACGGCAAATATGTAAATTTTCTGAAAGCAGCGGCTCCATGTTGCGTCAGTGTTCACCAAGTCCCAACTTCGTAGCTCATATTGGGTAAGTACTGACCCCCAAATTTTTTTTATTCTAAAACACTTAAAAAATTGTGCTCTTTTTTTCTATAAATTTTTTTTTTTTTTTTCAAAAATTTTCGGGGTGCGGGCGAGTGAGCTAATATACTTTTTGGACCGTTAAGGTTTAATTATCCCTTTATCAGTAGCCCCCACCAATAAACAGGAGACCGAGGCAGGAGAACATACAAGCACAAAAAAAGATCTACAAACCACCCTTAGGAAAAGCAGAACAAAAACAAGTTGCCCGGTGCTAAAAAATTTCCAAGAGTGTCACACCTAAATATTACAAGCACAAAACTTACAGAAGAATCCTAAAGGGCCGGAGAGGGGGGGCAGAATGTAAAGGGGGCCCCCGTCTGTCCCTTGGGGTTTGTCGGGCTGATACCCGCAGGGGCAAGGGTAAAGTAGACGCTTTTTCCCAGATAGCCAACCCTGGGCCCGAGAACCTGAAAAATGGGGTCCTTTCCTCTTCTGCCTGCGGCCAGTCCCCCCGGCTTTTCCCTTTACTTTTACATCTTCAAACTTGACCTGAAGAACATTGAAAGTACAAAAACATTAATACAATTATTTAAGGGGAAACTGGAACCAACCCAAATCAAATTTTTTTTTCTTTATGCAGTGACAATAATGTAATTTACATTAAAAAAATATGTTAGGCATAAAACAAAGTTATTAAAATGCAGTGCTTTTTGGGCAGACTAATTAATACTTAGAACTAGGCATAGATTATTTGGGTTTTTTTTAAATGTAGAAAAGAGGGGATTTAAAGAACAACATTACAATTTTAAAATCCACATATTTAAAACCTTCAATATTCTTTACAAGGTTTTTTGAACATTTAGCTACTGTTTATAGAAAATATAAAGGTAGCTAAGTTCAAAGTACGTTTTAAAATTTGGATTTGTTGTTTCAAGGATGCAATGTCTCGTTTTTGCGAAAGGTTTTTTAAAACCCCTTTGGGGTTTTTGGTCTCTATACGTTCCCTGGGGTTTTTGAGTATAGTACCATAAATTCTAGCGGCCCTCAAATCTAGTGGGGGAAAGTGGAGGGGCCCTTATATGAAAAAAATGGTCTATGTGGTCAGTGTGCCAGCAAAAAAAACCTGCAGCACACATGCAAATGAAAAAAAAAAACTTTGACCATCTTTTTTAATAAAACAGCGACTTGCGTGTATTTTCGTATGGTATTTATTTTTGATTTTTATTTTCTTGGTCTCATTTTTTTAAAAATGGGGACATATTACAAAAAAGAGATGTTTTGACTGGTTTTACAATGAAAGGGCCTTGAAATTGAGCTCAAAGTAGCAGAAAAGTTCGATTTTTTTTCCCAAAATTCAAAAATAACAAATCGGCCAAGGGAAATACACGCAATGGTGAGTCTAAAATTCTTTTACAGTGCACCCAAAAATATTTTACCCTTTTTTTCACTAAAGAAGTATCGCATAACTAAATCTTTTATTTTTTGGAAAAAAAAAATTTAAAGTTGAAAGCAAAAAAAAAAGAGGGGGGGAGACGTGACTAATACTAGAGGAAATTTCATTTTGGCCAGGAATGCTTTTGTTTATTCTGGGCCCTTCGGAAATTTGGGACTTTTTAAAAATTTTGTGAAATTGGCAAAATTGCTAATTCTGACCACGTAAAAGGATAGTTGAATTTCAAAATGGGGGTTTTCTTGCACCCTTCGATAGAAAAAAAAGGGGTTCTAGCGAAATATTTATGTTTTTTTGTCGACTGTACGTGAAATTGGCCGAAATTGGGGGCCCAAAGTGGGCAAAATGCCGAGCGTAAACAGCCGAGACCGCTAACTTTGCGAGAGCAAAAAATTCTTAAGTTTTTTTACAAATTTTTAAAATTTTTGTGCTTTTAAACGGGAAAAAGTTTTTTATCTTTTTTATAAGAGAAAATAATTTTTTTTTTTTTAATTTTTGGGCCGACCCGAGAACGAGTTTCGAGAGGGCCGTCGACCTCAAAGGGTTAATCCAAGGAAAGGAAAGGGTAGCTACACTCTTTGGATCAAAAATACTTCGCAGCACAAGAGCACCTTCCCTTTTCCCCTTTTATAAAGATCACAAGTCCCCCTCACATTATACAGTCTCACCCATTACCAAATTTCTACCCTAACTTTTTTGCCCAGCGCACTCAGCTCCACAATGAGCTGGAGTTCAAATCTCCGTACAGCTGGAAAACATCAGGACTTTTCCATAAAAACTGTTGCCCATGTTCACTCATCAGTTTTTAAAAAGGGTTTCCCCGGGTTTTGTGGATGGTGTGGGTTGCTCCGGGAAAAGTCTAATTTGCGGGAAAAGCTCAGCAATAAGCAGCTTTCTATATGTATTTTGTCAGTATGTCGTATGGTCTGTATACCTTGTACATGTACTTGTAGAAAAAAAGATATTTTCATTATTTTTTTTAAATTGTTGTAGTGGATAAAAAATTTTGTCTTAATGATCAACAACC
>NW_026504216.1:0-11866 GCF_026875155.1 Cherax quadricarinatus
CCCATCTCATATTTCATTTTTCTCACAGCTTTCTTTCTCATGTTTTAAATTTTCGGGAGGGGTTTCCAGTCAATTTCTTGTTCCAAAACGGTTTCCCTTCCAAATTTCATTTTCTGGCGATTCCATCTCATATTTCTTGTTTTTTGACATTTTTTTTCTCATTTTTTATTGTTCGTAGAATTTAAGAAATGTAAGGGGCAGAAAAATTAAGCTGTCAAATCTTTTTTGGGGATATTCAAATGATTTTTTGGAAGTTTTTCCCGTGTTTTTTGGGAATGTTCAAAGGTATATTTTGTAGTATTAAAATGATTAGAGATTTTTTTTAAGGTTTCAAAGGAGGGGGGTTGGCGAATTAACTTCGTAATAGTAAAATTGTGACTAAAAAATTTTACGAAAAGGGGGTTAAATGTTTGGTACTTTTTCTGATAAATAGGTAAAACAGAAAAATTGGGGTTTATAGTAAAAAATTGGAGGTTTTTGGTGGGAGTGTGAATTTTGGGGGGGTGGAAGAGGTGGGGTTACTTCGTGGGAGTCCCTGAGAAAATAGAAAAAACAGAAAAAAGTCTAACTTGTTTTGTAAAAAATTGGATTTTGTGTGTTTTTAACAAAAAAAAAAAAGTAAATTTTTGGGTTTCCTGGTTAAGAGGAAAATGTTTTCCCCTATTTGTAAAGAAAATTGTGGCGTAATGCAAGATTCAGCCTGGGGGCGGTCTCACGGACGTCACTGACATGGGGGAAGTCGCAAATTCACTTGTTGGTGATTTTACACGTCCGTCACGAAAAGGGGGGAAGTCGACAAAACATTTGTAGTGAGGTACACTGACTCATGACATAGGGGGAAGTCGACAAAAATTCATTTGTATGTGGAGGTCATCACGTGACGTCACTGACATGGGGGGAAGTCGACAAGAGATTCAGCCTTGTTAATGTGGTGAGGTCATGAACGTGGGACGTCACTGACCGCCGAGGTAAACACACTTTTTTAGTTCATTTAACTTAATGGAGAGGATTACTGACGTCACAACTTGTTTTGACCTTGTAGATCAAGGAGAGTGCACTCCATGCCCCCACATAGGAGGTAGTTGCATTGAAGCTTACCACAGAGGAGGGGGAAATCAAAAACTTGATGAGGTGATGGAGACTTTGAGATGTTAGAGAAAAACTTGATCCGAGGAATTGGATGTCTTTGTATTATCCGAGAGAGAAAGAACTTGATCCAAGGAGGATCATTAGAATTTCTCGAAAACCATAGGGGGGGGAATACGCAAGAAAACTTGATCCCAAGGACAATGTTGGAGGAGTCTTTGTATTATCGATAGAGAAAAAAAATTGGGATGCAAGTGGGAGCTCCATTTTGACATGCTCTTATACACAAGAGGGGGTATCCAAAAACTAGATCCGAAGGAGATGGAGGAGAAAAACTTGATCGCAAGGAGATCATAATGGAATTCGAAAACCCTTAGGGGGAATCCAAAAAACTCTTGATCCGAGGAATTAGGTCTTTGTATTATTCGAGAAAAACTTTGATCCGAGGGTGTCATACGATAATGAAATTCGAAAAAATTGGGGATGGGGTTGCAAGTTCGGAAGAGGGGGAAAACTCAAAAATTTGATCCTGAAAGGTGTTGGAGTCTCTGTGGTTTATTATCGCGAGAAACTTGATATCGTGGAGAGCATCAGATGAAAGATTCAAAAAAAGAAATCGATAATATAAAATCGGAAAAAAATTCGGGGCCGCGGCTAGGGCGATCCGGACGACAGCTGAGAGCGTCAGTAGAAGGCGCGGGGCGGGGCGCCGAGGGGCGCGAGGGGCGCGGGCGGGGCGCGAGGGCGCGGCTGGGGCCGGTGTGGTTCGGCTGTTGCTAGGTGGCTATACCTGAAATCTTTCCTGTAAGAATTTGATGGTTTTTTGATAGCTTTAGGATTGCCTTCTTCACTAGGTTATAATTACATATGATTTCTGCGTCAAAGTTGCATAGTTATTCAAAGCAGTTCAGAAAAAATAACATTCGCTAACCTGGTTAGACTTGGTGGCAGCAGGCCATTCACAGAGGGTAGCAGTTATTTTCAAACCTGATAATGTAGGGACGTTTGTCTTCCCCTCTGTGAAGGGAGGTAAGATTTTAGGTGTTGGAATATGTGCATGAGTGCTATTTGTTGCCATTACTCCTTCCTCTAATTGTATTGTTGTGTAAAGTTAACTTTTTATTCTCTAATTCAAGTCGAGATATTTTCGTGCTCGTGATCTTTTCTCTTTCCTCAAGTTCTCTAATTTAACTTGTTCTTCACATATCTTAGCTTGTTCCTCACGTTCTCTAGCTCTTTCCTCACGATCAAGTCTATCACGCTCTTTTTGGTCTTCTCGCTCTCTTTTGTCTACCCTCTTTCAGGATTTCTCTCTCAATTCTCTATCCTTTTTTACCTGTCCTTTCAAGGTTCCTCTATTTCTCCTTTTTCTATTCTAACTTTCGATTCTCTCTCTCTCCTTATTCTCTTCTCTTTCCCTTTCTAGCTGTCTTTCCTGGATCTTAGCACTAATGAAAGATTCTAAATTTTTCCCTGTTATTCCTAACTTTACTTCCAGACATTCTTCAATACTGGAATTCCTCCATGCTTGCAAGAATAACTTAAACTATCAGGGGAAAATGAAACGGGTATTAAAGAAAACGGAGGGTTCAATTCCTGCTCCGCTCAAACTGTAAATAAACCAGAGGGCTTCGATCCCTGCTTTCATTAAAACATAATGTATTAACGAATACGAAGGGTTCTAGGCCGGCTCCGAGCAACTGTTAAGTAGTATGGGGTCCCTAGAGCACATCCTTTCTTCTCACCAACAAATCACTAAGAAAGGAGTGTCATATGACAGTTCCCTTGATTATTATAAAAGCGCTCAATGAAACAAGTTGTCACTGGATAAATCTCGGGGTCCCTAGAAGTCTAATCTCCAAGTGTTTCATGCTACATGAATAAGTGCAGGAATTAATAGTATATCATGCCTGTCTATTGACTTACACATAATTTGAGACCTATATCAATCCAGCCATATGCATTTAAAAATACTGTACAGTAGTCCTACCTTAGGAGATAGATTACATCATGGATGGTGGTAAGCTGTGGTTTGCTCGGGCGTTGAAGTTCCAAAAAGGGTAGATTCGTGATGGAGTTGAATCTTGTATTCAGTAGAGTTGATCCTGGCAGGTCGCAACTTGTGAGGCTTAGCTCAGCTCCCTGTACGCAATTCAGACAGTATTATCAGGGCTGGCTCCTCCTCAGGATAATAATGAATATGAAAGAAATAATAATTCACAAAGTAAACGCTATTATTTATTAATCAAACATAAAACATAAAAACATGATAAGGTATACTCCTAATTTGAAGAAAATTGAAAAATGAATGAATATGTAACATTTGACTCAAGAGATATTATCTTACAGTGGTGTCTTGGTGTTGTGTCACTGTTGTCTGACAATCGTTAGCCGTTGCTGATGATGGGGGTGGGGGGTTTCGCGAGGTGTTGGTTGACCTCCATGGCGTAGTTCTTCACAGATATACCAAGTGAGTAATCTCTCTCCGAGACAGGGTATGCAGGTTCTTTACAGCTGCAAATGATGTGGGGTTACGTCCTGCAATTCCTTACAGGTGCATAGGTAATAAATGCAAAATGGGGAAGTCTTTGACGTTCAGTCCTTCCTGTTCTTTTCGTTGATTGATGTGACCCTCACTGTCATCAAGCTGAAAAGATAGACAGGTTACCCACTGCTGATAATAATCACTCTCACATGGCAGTGTAATTATACTCAAAAGACGTGGTGATATTGCAAACAGTCACTCAGAGCAAGACTGAAATGACTAAGTTTATTATTGTTCATAAAGTGAAGCTTTCATCCAATAAAATACACTAGATTATCAAGTGCAGGCATGTTCTTACAGTAGGAGTTGGGAGCTGTGTATTCTAGTGACTTTAATGGTATTGACCAGAGCCCCCACGTCACCTTTCGAGGAGGGGGGGTGGAAGGAGGGTAGGGGAAGGGGATAGCGGGAGTAGACTGTCCCCTACGTTAACATGCAGGACGCAATCAAACTATCACTTTAGGAGGTGGGGGAGTGAAAGTGGAAAAGGGGAGCGTGGACTTTACCCTACCTAAATAGTAGACCGGCACATGAAACTTTCACTTTCGGGGATGGGGAAGAAAGGTGGGAGCTGACTTCCCCTACATTAACTGTAGCCGGTAATATGAACTATTGTTTCTATATTGCTACTCCTTTACTGAACTTTCCCTCACACAAACAACTTCTGATATACACCATCTATACCACTTGCTATACGTATACAAACTCAATACTGACTTATATACCTTCCTCTATCAGTATACATATACAACCACTACTATTTCAACTCATATACAACTACTATACGTATACAACCACTACTATTATACAACCTCTATACCACGGCTGTAGTATACAAACCATACAATATTACAACCTCTATACAATGCTATACGTATACAACGACACTACTAAAATACACAGTGAATATGTGTAATGTCCTCATAATAGTTCTATATATTTATTATACAGTGGAATGAAGTGAAATTATATAGCAAAAACAATGAAAAAGTGAACAAGGAAAATGTGAAGAATAATTGTGAATATAGAATCCTGGTGGACATGATGTTGATTATTGTTATATAGTATTTGATTGATATTAATAATGAAAAAATGTGTGAGAGTAAATATCAAGTGAGAGGACACTTGTGTTGATGAAAGAGAGATCATTGTATTGGAAGGAGGTCAATTGTATTGGATGAGAGACACTTGCTATTGGATGTGTGAACTTTGTATTGTTGTAGAGGACACTATGTATGGAAGAGGACACACTTGTATTGGAAGAGGCACTTGTATTGGACATGAGAGTACACTTGTATTGGAGTGAACACTTGTATGGAAGAGAGACCCTTGTATTGGAGAGTCACTTGAATGGGAAGAGGACTCTTGTATTGGAAGAGATCACTATGTAGTGAATGAGAGACATTGTATTGGAAGAGGACACTTGTATTGGATGAGAGAACTTGTATTGGTATGTTAGAGAGACACTTGTATTGGAGAGAGACACTTGTATTGGGATAGGGACACCTTGAATTGGTAAGAGAGTACACTTGTATTGGAAGAGACACTTCGTATTGAAGAGAGACACTTGTATTGGAAGAGACACTTGTATTGGAAGAGAGACACTTGTATTATTGATGAGGACATTGTATTGGTAGAGTGACACTTGTAGTGGAAGAGAATCTTGTATTAGGAAGAGAGACACTTTGTATGGAAGAGACAATTGGTATTGGAGTGAGACACTGTATTGGCAAGAGAGAAACGTTGTATTGGATGCAAAGACATCAACATTTGTTTGGATGATGAGAACACTTGTATTGGATGAGAGACACTTGTATTGGAAGAGACACACTTGTATTGGAAGAGACACTTGTATTGAATAGAGACACTTGTATTGGAAGAGAGACACTTGTATTGGGAAGGAGACACTTGTATTGGAAGAGAGCCACTTGTATTGGAAGAGAGACACTTGTATTGGAAGAGAGACACTTGTATTGGAAGAGACACTTGTATTGGAAGAGAGACACTTGTATTGGAAGAGACACTTGTATTGGAAGAGACACTTGTATTGGAAGAGAGACACTTGTATTGGATGCAAGACACACACTTGTATTGGATGAGATACACTTGTATTGGATGAGAGGAAAATTGTTTTGGAATGAGAGGACATTGTATTGGATGAGAGACATTGTATTGGATTAGAGACCCTTGTCATTGGATGAATTGAGAGGACACTTGTATTGCGATAAGAGACACTTATATAGGATGAAGAGAGAGAGAGACTTGTTGTTGGATGAGGTAGAGAGACTTATATTGGATGTGAGACGCTGTATTGGATAAAGAGAGAGACACTTATATTGGATGAAAGAGAGAGACTTGTATTGGAAGTGAGAGAGACACTTATATTGGATGAGTGAGAGACACTTGTACTGGATGAGAGAGATACCACTTAATTGGATGAGAGACTAATTGTATTGGGATGAAAGTGAATCACTTTTATTTGGATGAGAGAGAGAACTTATATTGATGAGAGTAGCACGCACACTCGCCCACACATACACACCCATCCACAGTACATGCAGCATACATCACATACACAACATTACACACACATATACATACATACACACACGCAACACATACACACAACATACACACACATTTCACACACGCGCGCCACAGACACACACACACAGACAGACAGACGACACACACACACAACACACACAACACACACCCACCACACACACAAAACGCGATTCTTAAGCTTAGAGATCTCCAGGAATACTAGAAGTGACTGCCCTTCTAGATCCAGCCTTGTTACTGGTTTTCGTATAGCAAGTAGTCAGTATCCTTGTCCAATTATCCATTACAATTCGGTATGATTCAATAGTGCTTCCAGGATTTACAACTGGTAGGGCATACTAACAGAGAAATTAAGAAAATTAATAGAATTTATTAGTGTATCGTCTTGAGTATATCATCACTTAAATTATCACAGTAATCAAACAAAATAGAAATTAATCACGTCTCTCGTATACAATAGTATTGTGGTTGAAAGCCCCCCAACATATCACATATTATAATCTTAATAGTACGTCTGGTACTATTAACTTTAATAGAAGATATTACAATACCTGTACAAGTAATGTTTGTTGTGTAAGTGCTTAACGTAGTTCCGCTATGTCTATACAACTCGAATAGACAAACCACCCAACGTGTACATGACAAACGACTACAAAAAAAAACTAGCCTTATTCACCCCCCCCAACCCTGGCCATTCAGACCAGCTCGCTGTTCCCACTTGAACCAAATAAAAAAGACATCGCTTAAGCCCCCAAAGGCACACCATAAAAATGCAACCGGCGACACAGAATCGGAAAACTTAGGAGATAATATAAAGGACAGCTAGTGAGGACATCAGCAGGTTCCATCCACAAAAAGGTCACAAGTAATCCATACTCTAATGAAATCTGTAAGTTCAGCATAAGAAAATCCCCGACTGTGACAGTACACAAGATACCAGTACAAGTTAGGTCAGATAGCTTCTGACTCAGGATCCGAGTTACTCAGAGTGTATAAGCGTCTACAACCTCAGTACAAACGCCGAAAATCACAATGTTCTGTGATCAGTGTTCTTACAGAACTAAACAATAATGAACCGATCTTCCAACAAGAGCCAATATAAGGGAGATTCAGGCTCATTCTTGTCAGGAAGCATGTCCTCCAACCACCCAGCGAATCTAGACCAGACTGAATAACTTCAGGCGAGGTGATGACACCCACCCCCTCGATAACGTGCAGTAGCTCCGTGGACAGCTACAGACTCCTGCAAGACTTAAGCCGCAGAATAACGAGCTAAGAGCGATTATTACTGTGTTAGGACAAGAAGACTTGAAAACTGTGCACATAAATATTTGTGTTACATCCTAACTAAGTCAAATAATCATAGCTATTAAAGCACTAATTAGGATTTTGCTATTATCGCAAATATAAGCAATATTTAAAATTATATGAAAAGGTAATATAACATTATATTCAATAATCATTAATTACACTTATGTATATGTGCATACGCATTCAGGGTTTGCTATACTCTCACTCACACGCACATCAAACACACACCACAAATCCAAACCCTAACTAATTAGCTCTTAAATCCCCCCACCACCACGCTCACCACACCATTTCTACGATAAGCTGAAACAGCTAGATACATCCAAACAGGATATAAAAACAAAATGTGTTCTAAAGGGAGGAACGTAAAGGCAAGCGGTGAACCGATGATGGCTGGTCGAAAAGTGAAGAATGGGTAGAACGGTCAAGGAACGCAAAATGGAACAACAATGGGGAGAAAAGAGTTTAAACGAGCTATGCCAATGACATCGTTAGAGCAAATATCTGCAGAGAGCAAGAAGTGGGAATCACGAGCTGTAGTAGTTGAAGCAAGATACACAGATTGGAGGAAGAAATGGACTGTGCTGAAGTTGGATCTAAAGATGAGGTCCGAAAGGAGCAAGATGACCTGAAGAATGGATTATTAAGGACACAAAAACTTCGGCAGCAGCGAGGGGGCTGAAGGAGGGGCATGGACTCTAAGCAGTGCTTTTTGCAGCAGTAATATCAGGCCATCCATGGTGTGTTTTATTTTGTGGGGGAGTCTGATTTGGGAAACAGCACAACGGAGTGGATGCTGAAATTCAGATCAGAGATACAGTGGGGAAAAGAAATGGGGGGTTGAGGAGGAGGGATAGGTCAATAATTATTCATGGACTTCAGGTGGCGTGAAGGGGCGAGACCTATGATGAAAGATAGCATTGGGAGAAAACAGAGATTAAGAATATCATTTCAATAACAGGAAGAGGGGAACATGTCTCAGGTAGAACATAATATTTTCACAGACTTGGGGGGTATGCTCTCGAGGGAGAAAAAAATGACCAATCAGATTGACATTCAAGATGGATGTGGTACGTCAGGATATACAAGAATCCACTGTTGAAAGGACTCATCAAGATTATCTAAAATGTGTTCCTTAAATTCGAGACGAACACGTAAGGGTAAGGGAACAACTGATATAATGAGAGCAAAGACAGTAACCCCCAGTGGAAGGAGTAAGAGAGACAGGGACAGGCAACGGGACAGACAGGAAAAACACTCAGCCTTTTGGGGGAACATCAAAACAAATGCATTACAGAAACCTCTCATCCCATGGTCAAACTATCAACCACGCAAACATGTAAACAGAATAACGAACCTCACTCTATAGCCCCCCACCAAGAACTTATTCTCCACAGTCATCAGCAGCCTCCCAAATATTGTGCCCCTGCCTCCACACTCTCCTCGCCTGTCCCTTTCTTTTTCCAATCTACCAAAATACAGTAATGGAATGGAAGCTTAGTATGGTACACAATGCGATGGAATAACAATAAGTGTGAGAGTGGCAAGCAGCATCATGATGCATCACCTGGACATCATGCTCACTTACAGAGAAAATTACAGGTTTGTGATAAAGATGCAATTTTTTCCACCGGATATCAGATTATGAGAAAGAGCAGAGAGAAAGAGGAGGGGGAGGAGTAGCATTGCTCACCAAAAGAACAGTGGAGTTTTAGAGGAGATGGGAGGTATGGGAATAGAGGTAAAAAGACGACTTACAATTGTAAGGAACAATTCGACTGGTGGTCCCTAAAGGTCAGTGTGACTGCAGTGAATCGTATAACCCATGAGTTGTTTTCAAGGTTACTTAAGGAATGCAGAGGAAGTTAGTCAGCATTAACGAGTGTATTCATTGCTTCCATCCTTACCAGTGTTGTGCCCAGAGATGTGGGAGATGGCGAATGTGGTTCCTATATTCAAATCAGGGGATAAGTCACTCTTCAAAATACCGTCCATAAGCCTGACATCTTTAGTGGCATGTTAGTTATTAGAATCATATTATAGCTGACATTAATCAGAAAGTCACTTGAAAGATCATAACAAGTGATAAATGTATCTCAGCATGGATTCCACGAGTGGTGTTCCTGCTGACAAACTTACTGTCGTCTTTCAATAGAACATTGAGGCAGTTGACAAGTGATAAGGAATATGATATTGTTTATTTGGATTTTAGTAAAGCCTTCGACAGAGTACCTCACAAGAGACTCTTAAGAAAAGTGGCAGCTCATGTATAGGAGGTAAAGTTCTAGCATGGATTGAGGCATGGCTTACCAATAGAAAGCAGAGAGTTTACCATTAATGGAGTGAAATCTGAATGGGATTAGTCACTAGTGGCGTTCCACAAGGATCAGTTTTAGGCCCTCTCTTGTTCATAATTTACATTAATGACTTGATGAAGGGATTACTAGTGACATGAGTAAGTTTGCTGATGATACAAAGATAGGCCGTATAATTCACCCTGAGGAGGATATCAATGAACTCCAGGACGATTTGAACAAATTAATGTCTGGTCTGAGAAATGGCAGATGAAATTTAATGTGGATAAGTGTAAGGTACTTGCCCTTGGTAATGAAAATAACTCTCGAAGCTATAATCTAGGTGAAGTAGAGCTTGGTATAAGAATGTGAAAAAATTTGGGGAGTCGGGTATGCAGAAATCTAAAGCCAAGCGCAGTGCTCGTGGCGCAACAAGGCCAAAGTTACTTGGATTCTCAAGAAATAAGAAACAGAAGTCCAAAAGTTTTTTACAGTCTATACATCACTAGGAGGCTCATTTAGTTAGCCCCCCATTTTGGTCCCCTTTCTCAGGATGGACATGACTTTTAAGAACATCAAAAATACAAAATGATTTCTGTTGAAAGGGAAAACCTCCCGTATGGATAGATTTAAACCCTTAAAATCCCCACTTCTGGAGAGGCGTAAAATGAGGGGAGATATCATTGAATGTATAAGTGGATGGGGCATAAAAAAGGGAGACTTTAAAAAAATTTATGAGGGTGTCAAACCGGTAAGAACCAAAAAATAAAAATTTAAGTTGGAAAATTTAGTTTAAAAAGGACATGGGAAAGTATTTTTCTAACAGATTTTGTGGAGCGGGGAACGGTCTTCCCAGTGGGGGTGAGGTTAGCCCTTGGGTGTTTAGAAGAGACTGGACAAATATAGAGTGGGGGGGCGGGTTTGTTGGTGTAAGGGGTACGGGATTTATTTTTTTTGGTAGTTTTAGGTGATGTCTTTTTGAAAAGGCCTGCCTCGTAGGGGCCCAGTGGCCCTTCTGCAGTGTTCCCTAATTTTATGTTCTTTGTTCTTATGAAATTTCCCTTCATAAAGATCATTATATTTTATAAAAAACAACGGGCCCAAGATTTTCCCCTGTGGAACCCCAATTGTTACTGTCCCCCTCGGTTTTAAACCCCCTTTTTATGGACACTTCTGCTTCCTGTCTTTTAGCCAGATCGATCCACGAGAGCCCCTTTCCCCCCCAATGCCATGTACTGTACTTTCTTCAAAAATCTTTGGGGCGGTCTATCAAATGTTACTAAAATCTAAGTAAAATATAAGCTTAAACCCGTCCGGCCCCATGTGTTCATTCTACAAGATTGAGGACTGAACACTCATCCCCGGGGAGGGACTGATTACATGTTTGTGTGCTCCTGTGAATCGAACCAGGATGCCCTCTTTGAGGGGTTTTCCAGCGTGAGAGAAGAACTCAAAATTCTAAACTGGAGAAAACGGCGATTAACGGAGGAGAAAAAGAGGTGTAGTGTCCACCTGTTGAGTCCCCCCGGGTTTTGGGGGACTTGGTCAGTGGCCCGGGGAACATGGAACCCAAACGAAAATTTTGAGAACGGGTTTGGGGGAGAAAAAACGAGAAACCAGAAAACTGCTGTGGAAAATTCCAATCATTCTCGGTGCTACCTGAAATGTGAGTGTTCTTGGGGAAAGCCCCAACGGCACCCAAAGGGAAACTTGGAGCGTGAGTAGAAAATCCCTAAAAAAACCCCCCCGAAACCCCGAGAACGTCAGACGAATTCTCAAGTGGGGGTAAGCCCTGGCGAATGTGGTTTGATACTCGGGCTCATACGGACGCGCCCCAAAGGGAAGGGAAAAAAAATTGTTGTTGTTGGGATACCAATTAGGTACATGGGTAGGGATTTTGTTTGAAGGTAGGGTAGGGGCAGGAGTAGTTTTCCGGGCTGGGAAGAAGGAAATTTTTAGCTGTCTGGATGCATCATAGGTAATGGAGCAAACCATTATCTGTTCAGTGCGGAGGCAACGTGTTGGCAGACGTAGGAGGAGGACCTGATTAGCAGGTTAGGTCCCC
>NW_026504217.1:0-18586 GCF_026875155.1 Cherax quadricarinatus
AAAAGGGAGCCATATATATTAGGAGCGGAGGACAAGTACGGGACAAAGAGAGGACGAAAGAAGTAGAGAAATTTTTGGTAGAGATAATGCTGGTATTAATAATAATAATAATAGTAATAATAGTAATAATAGTAGTAATAGTAGTAGTGGTAGTACTAGTAGTGGTAGTAGTAGTAGTAGTAGTAGTAGTAGTAGTAGCAGTAGTAGTAGAAGCAGAAGTTGAGTAAGTCTAAGGACAAGAAAATGGAACACTGCAGGAGAACTAATGGCCCACGAGGATGGGACCAAAAACACAGTGAAAAAATCTGAAGGACAAAACACACCTGGGCAGAATAAAGGGGACAAAGAAAATACAGAAATCGTGATGAGGTAGGGAGAGGAGTAGAAAAGATAAGGTGAAGACACAAGTGTTCTAACGTTTGGAGCATTTGAAAATGTAATGGAGAGGAAGCATCTACAGTGACAAATCCAGGACTATGATTCATATTAGGAAAGGTGTGTATTATGGATGCTTCAACAAGACGGCATTGCCAAATGCTGTAGATTTCAGAACACTCGTGACTTGATTTGATCTTTTTTCCTTTCTTCTACCTACCTCTTCTCCTTTCCGATATTTTCAATGTCTTCTTTACCTCTGTCTAGGTGTATTCTGTCCTTCAGAGTCCTTCCCCCATCTCTGAGTGTTTGGTTGCACTCTCGTCAGCCATTAACTCTCTTACAAGGCTGCTTTTTCTTATCCTTAGATTTAACTTTTACTTCGATTACTAATCTACTACTACTACAACAACAACTACTACTACTGCTACTACTACTACTGCTACTACTACTTTTAACTTGCTTCACTTCCCTTTCTGTCTCTTGTGCCGCTACCACTATTTCCCAGGAAGAATCTCAGGAAGAACTAAGAGCCATAAAGGAAATTGAAAAAAAAAAAAAACTTTTTTTCTTATGCCAAATCTAAGAATGAAACAACTTCTAGTATTGGGCCTCTTACTCCAAGAAATGAGTAAGATACTAAAGTCCCAATAGGACTCAGTGTTCAGCGAGCCGTTACCCAGACTAAGGGTCAACAATCTAAATGAATTTTTTATGACCGAAACCCAGAATGTGGTCATCTCAAAAATCTCTGATATTATCCTAACACCAAAAGACTTTGAAAAGGCAATAAATGACATGCCCATGCACTCTACCGCAGGTTCAGACTCATGGAACTCCGTGTTCATCAAGAACTGCAAGAAGTCCGTGCACATGCCTTCAGCATTCTAGAAATGGAGAGGGAGCATGGGACACAGGAGTCATCCTACACTCATTGAAAACAACAGACATAGCCCCACTCTACAAAGGTGCCAGTAAAACATTGCAAAGAACTACAGACTGATAGCACTAACATCCTATCTCATAAAAATCATTACCTGGAGTTTACCTGGAAAAGAGTTCCGGGGGTCAACGCCCCCGCGGCCCGGTCTGTGACGAGGCCTCCTGGTGGATCAGAGCCTGATCAACCAGGCTGTTGCTGCTGGCTGCACGCAAAACCAACGTACGAGCCACAGCCCGGCTGATCAGGAACTGACTTTAGGTGCTTGTCCAGTGCCAGCTTGAAGACTGCCAGGGGTCTGTTAGTAATCCCCCTTATGTGTGCTGGGAGGCAGTTGAACAGTCTCGGGCCCCTGACACTTATTGTATGGTCTCTTAACGTGCTAGTGACACCCCTGCTTTTCATTGGGGGGATGGTGCATCGTCTGCCAAGTCTTTTGCTTTCGTAGTGAGTGATTTTCGTGTGCAAGTTCGGTACTAGTCCCTCTAGGATTTTCCAGGTGTATATATTCATGAAAATCAGCTAACACAGACTAATCAAAGTCCAGCTTGATAAAAGTTAATGATATAAAGAGATCTGAAGGAATAATATGAGTGCTAGGATCAAAAAGTGGAGGGGTGAAATTACTTATAACACGAAGAAAGAGGCGAGGCAAAAGCATTTAACTGGTCCCCATGAGAGTCGCAGCGAGACCCTCACAGGAAATATGATAAGCATTAAATTTATTTAATAAAAGACGTGGCGGAGGTAAGGAATTGCAGAAGGAATTTAGGGATGGATGAAGAGCGTGACGTGCAAAGATACAAAGAGCAGACTGAGTACAACTTTACCGTTGTATAAGTTAAAACAAAAAGCCGAGAATAAGGAATATCATTTTGCATAAGATGTTCATTCTCATTAAATGTCTCGTTGTGAAAAGGATTAAATGCATGCAATAAAAGTCAAAGACAGGAAGGCCAACTGTTGAATGTAATTTCGGTTTTTGCAAGCAGATACAAACAGGGGAACTAGATGAGGAACATTTGCAGCTGTCATCGATTTCTCTCCACAGCATATGATATTCCACTGCGAAAAAACATTATCAGTAACTAATAAGATAACGGTAACAGAAAGCACACGGTGGCTTTGGACTAGAACGGTTAAAAAAAGCTGATGTGTAAAAATAGCGGTAAGTTACAAATACGCGATTTGTGGACAACCATAGAAAAAAGAGGTTGGACAGGGACAGGTGCACGAACAGGTGCAGGAGGAGGTGCGTCGGTGTCCAATGCGGGTTTTGACTTCATGATAATACCCGAAGCATGATGCAAGAGGCGTAGTAGATGTAAAGAGATAGACATTGGCAGGTACCAAAATAGGTGGAAACATAAAAGGGGTAGTGATATCCTGGGAGGAAGGAATCTGGGTGGAACAAGGAAGGATGGGATAATAGCAGAATTGCTGGTTGGATTGTTTACCACAACTATCACAGACAGGAGAAGGCAAGGCGCGAGACACCAACGTAGGGAAGGTTACACAAATAACCCGCACATAAAAGAGAGAAGCTTACGACGACTTTCGGTCCGACTTGGACCATTGACAAAGTCACACTAACAGAGGTGGAGCAGGACGGCTATATATAGGCAGGAAGAGGTGGAGGTAGTAGTAGTAGTAGTAGTACAAGAAATGTATGTAATACCGACAGGATGAAATGACACATGCACAACACCCGGGCATCCCCACCGTAGACGTTTCACCATCCAGCCAGCCACTGGATGGCGAAACGTCCACAACAAAGACAATCAGACGCCGCACATGTGTCTTAATTTCATCAGTAGATGTAGTAGAAGAAGAAGAGGTAGTAGTAGTGGTAGTGTAGAAGTGGGAAATAAGGAAGACGAGCCAGTCAAGGACATCATCAAGAGGGACATTGATTTCCTAGAGAGAAGGCCCATGAAGGTTTCTTCATCTCCCTATCCCCAGTGATGTCTTTCTTGATCTGATCCGCCTCTGTGTGGACTCTAACTCCTTTTCCTTCCAAGGGAAATATTATTCTCAAACCTTCGGTGTCGCTATGGGCTCTCCTCTTTCTCCTGTCCTTGCTAATCTTTACATGGAATACTTCGAGACTGTTCTTCTTCCTACCCTCGATGTGCAACCTTCACTCTGGCTCCGCCTATGTGGATGACATCTTTGCTCTGTGGCCTCATGACTCCAGTCTCTTCCAACCTTTT
Organism: Cherax quadricarinatus; assembly: GCF_026875155.1. Taxonomy (NCBI): domain Eukaryota; kingdom Metazoa; phylum Arthropoda; class Malacostraca; order Decapoda; family Parastacidae; genus Cherax; species Cherax quadricarinatus. The sequence continues at coordinate 3,529 of NW_026504217.1, forward strand.
CTTAAAGCTCGTAACAATCTTGCCCCTTCCATTAAGTTTAAAGCTGAATGGGAATCTAATTCCTTACTTCCTTTCCTTGATGTCCATGTCCACCGCTCAGATACAGGTTTTTTCCTTTTCCGTTTACCGTAAACCTATGCACAGTGGCATGTACATTCACTACTTTTCCTATCATGCTTCCCCTGTCAAGAAAAGTGTTCTTATCTCCCTCTTTCTCCGTGCCCTCCGCATCTGTGATCCTCAGTTCCTTCCAGCAGAAATTTCCACTCTTCATAATTCTTTCTCCCGTCTTGGCTACCCTTCCCATTTTCATAGACTCTGCCTTCTCACGTGCTAAACGCAATTTCTTCTCTCCCAAACTCTCTACTCATGGGAACTCTTCTATCCTCTGCCTTCCCTACATTTCGGTCTTTCTAATCTCAACAATTCTCTCCGTCCCTTAGACATCAAGCTTACCTTCCGCCAGACTAACACTCTTCGCACTAATCTCGTTCATACCTCTCCTCCCTCTACAGATGTTCCTGGTGTCTACTCTATTTCTTGTTCCTCCTGTCCTCTTCAATACTTCGGAGAATCTGGTCGATCTCTTTCTGACAGACTTAGGGAGCACAAAAATAGTGTTAGGCTTGCCGACACTAACAATGCTCTTTTCTGTCACGTCAGAGATCATAGCCATCCTATTGACTGGTCTTCTGATAAAACTGTCTTCCCTACTTCCAACTCGAACAGTCGCCGTTTAGTTGAATCCTCTCTAATACACAACTTTCCTTGTATGAACCTTAGCCCTGGCTTCGTCTCTGTAGATGCCTTCCTCTCCCACTACATTTTAAAATGCTCCAAACTTCAGAACACCCGTGACTTAAACCTGATTCCTCCTTTTTTCTTCTTCTCCCTCTTCCCTTTTCCTCTTTCCTTTTTTCTCTTCTGGGTTGTCTTTCTTTCTTCTGTCTTGTGTTTCTGTTCCTTCTTTATTTTATTTCATTATTTTCCCCTCCCCCCACCTCTGTGTTCTTGCTCTCCCTCTGTGGGCACCTAGCTCCCTTGTGGGCACCTAGCTCCCTTGCAGTGCTCCCCTTCCTTTGTATTTGACTGGCTCGTCTTCCTTATTTCCCACTTCTACCACTACCACTACTACTACCTCTTCTCTTCTACTACAACTACTGATGAAATTAAGACACATGTGCGGCGTCTGGTTGTCTTTGTTGGGTGGACGTTTCGCCATCCAGTGGCTGGCTGGATGGTGAAACGTCTACGGTGGGGATGCCCGGGTGTTGTGCATGTGTCATTTCATCCTGTCGGTATTACATACATTTCTTGTACTACTACTACTACTACTACTACTACCTCCACCTCTTCCTGCCTATATATAGCCGTCCTGCTCCACCTCTGTTAGTGTGACTTTGTCAATGGTCCAAGTCGGACCGAAACGTCGTCGTAAGCTTCTCTCTTTTATGTGCGGGTTATTTGTGTATCGTTCCAGTCACGGTATTGTGCCTTTTTGTTATTTATTTAGGGAAAGTTAAGTATGGGGGGAACAGTAGACTGGTAGGGAGTTTTTGGCGACTGGAGAAGTCTTGGGGCTTTGAGGTTTTTGAGGACGAGTGAAGAGCCCAGCCTAAAAGATGGTGGATAAACAAGGGAAATCGAAGAGGACGTGGTAATAGGAATGGGAGAAGGGGGAGGAACGTTAGAGACGAGGATTTCATCAGTGTTGGACAAACAGGTGACTGCGGGGAAGCGCACATGGACCTGTGGATGCTGGGCTTCTTTATATACTTGTCTCATTACAATCCAATAATGACGAACCTTTTCTAGTGGTAATAAGATATTTTTTCGTTTTACATTGTATTCCATACTGCACCGTGTAACTTTATTATATGAAGCAACTGTAAAGCGAAAAGAAATCGTATATCCTACTTCTTGTCCAAGAATACCCTCGATCTGGCCAATAGTGCTGATACGGCATGGAAACCACCTTTCATCCTACGCAGTACACCAGAATGATAGCTCCCGAATGAGAGAGTTCAGCCAACAAGGCGAATTACCAGAAACGCCGGGAGTCGAAACCTTTGGCTGCCACCTCCAGGAGACGATAGGCAGCCTCCAAGAATACTTCCGTCATAAAAAGACATGCGAGGTCGCCCACCGAGGCCTAAGAGAGCAGCCTCGCTTTCATTCTAATTCCTAAAGCAAACTTCACTACCACCGATAACGATCCCTTACCCCACTACCGATAACGATCCCTTACCCCACTACCGATAACGATCCCTTACCCCACTACCTAGGAGCTAACATTCACAAGCTGGAAATATTTCAAAGCATGAGACCGAATGGTGAGAGGAACTGACGAGATGAGGGATGTTTAGATTAGATCCGAAGAGACAAGAAATCTAATTCCTAGGATCAAAGAACTCCTTCGTCAAGCCAAAAGACATTCCCTCCCTTCACCCTTCAAAGAGATTCTCCTGAGAATAAGATTTTTTCATGTTGTTTTCTGTTGTTTAACTTTGATTTATTGCGTTTATTCCATTTCTCATATTTTGTCTCGTGTATAATTTCTATGTCATGATTATGAACTTATCATTAATTTCTTGCTTTGAAAGTTTATGGTAATTTTGTTATCCTTTAATAACTCACTGTGTTTATATATATTTCCTACTATTTATTTTTTTCATCTTGGATTTTGTAACTAATTATGGGGGGATTGAAAATATAAAATAACTAAGTCTATGGTAGACAAATCTCTTGCATATGGTGTAAAACGTTTCTAGCAGACAGATCACTACTTGTGGCTTTGCTAGGTCAAAGTATAACTCATTGAGTAATAATTAGATACATCTTTTCAGTGAAATTCTCAGAGATACAACGTAGAAGGTAAAATTAATCAAAATATTAATAACACCATTTACAAAGTACACATATTAACACATCATAGTTGCTCCTGTTGACTTATTCTGGCCTTAAAACATAAACATAAACTTCAAAGAAAGATATAAAGTATCATCAGGGATGCTCTAAGAATCCAAACACAACTATGGGAAGGGTCGGAAATGTTATACCAGCATCCCAGTAACAAACGCAATTTGCCCCAAACGCTCTTTAACCTGTGTACTGGCACACAGCAGCAACTCTAATAGATATGACATGGCTCTAACATCACTTACCGGCAGTCTTAATTAAGAATGCATAGGTGAATGTATGCGTACAGCCAATATGTGTGTGTGTGTGTGAGAGGAGAGAGAGAAGAGAGAGAGAGAGAGACAGGCAGAGACAGAAAGAGAGAGAGTTAGAGAGAGAGAGATGGGGATGGATGGAGGGATGGGTAGGACTCTGTGGATCATTGTTCTCCCATAAACCCTCAGTAAATCACAACGGCATTGTCTTGCACATTACACCAGCAATAAATAAATTTATAATACGTTATTAACTCCATTCTATGCGTATAATTTTAGTACTGTTAATAATAATATTATTTCACTATTTACGTAAACATGTTTTATATAATTCAAATTACAAAAGTACATAATTTTTACATAAAACGTTAATACACAATGAAAACTTTAAAGAACATGAAAAATACGTTGTCTAGCCATTGTCCAACCAGGAAGAATGTTTTTCATGGCACCATTACCCTCCAGTAGGTGATTAATCAGGTTTCATGCAAGGTTTGTACCCGAAAACATGTCCTAACATTCCACTAGACCCTGTGAAAGCATCGATGATAAGCCCATAATTATTTTTATGAAGAATTAAGCTTGGGTCTTCCTCAATAAACCACAGCCATATTTCGTACAAACCTGACTGACTGACTTTGGTCCCCCGGTGTTGTCCTGGTCCGGGTATTTCCTGTTGGTGAAAATACCCGGTAGTATTTTCAAACCAGTTGGTGAAAATACTACTTAAAATACATGAAGCCTAAGAAAGACTGTACATAGTAAATATACGTTTCTCTGGTTGACACGAGAAGTAGAAAATATACGCGCATTAGATAAATACGCACAGTAGATAAATAGAGCTTTCTCTGAATCATTAACAGTTAATCAAAATTCGTAAATTTATAAAAGTCGTGGCAAGAGTGTAATTAAAATATTTCTTATTAAATATTGTAGAAGATTCCTCGAATGCAGATCATTAATAGGTAGAATTTATTATAACCTTAAATTTTATATACATATGTACATAACAAACTAAATACTGAAGAGGTAGCAACAATGGTGTTCAGTTCCTGGAACTACAAATATGTAAATACTCCAAACTTACTCATATCGATGCACAAATGCACGTATGTAAATATACATATATAAAAATATAGAGACAAGCTGAATTACAGAATAGTGAAATATGAAGAGAAAGTAAAGAAATTTTTAATAGGTCTAATAAGAAAAAACTAACACCTGACTGGATAGTACCTTGAGTCACAAAAATGTGCGGATAAGTCATGTTATCCACTTTTTAGGAGTTCAGTTCAGCAATCAACATATGTGCACTTTTGTGCGAACTGTTTTCTAGTGCGCTGCAGATTTAGTAAAAGCTGTTGACACAGACATAACCCGAGTTAATATCTCAGGCACACCAGTGTCTCATGCAAAAAAAAATCCACATAACTGAAGTGACATTCCTAACTGTAGAAAAGCAATGTCAGCTCACTTGAAATGACGAAGTATTACGCTTCCTTAACTCTCAGTACCTCATTCATGATGGACTTCCGGTGCTCATCCACCTAGATCACCCCGCGAACATACTCAACCCACGTTTCTGCAGAAAGATTGGCCAATTATGCTGACAGGAAACGAAAGTCTAGTTTGCTGGGCTGGCCTGGATAAAAGTACCCTAGGTACCTGAAGAAGCTTCTTTAGTCTTGTCGTTCCCCACTCCAAATGAGTAAATTCATGTTTTCTGGCTAATCTTAAGTCACGCCTTCTCTCGATGTCCTCTGAGATGTAACTGACGAGTTAGCGTTTGTTAACTGATTTTATTCGAATTTGAATAGCTAGCTCTCTAACTAATAGTACATTAAATCTAATCCTACCTATTTTAGGATCTAAAACTGTCTTAATATTATCAATGGTTAGTTACTACCTTCCTAGAAAGGTAAATAATTATTATTATGTACAGTTGCTAACTGTGTGTTAAGGGCTCGTAAAGCTTATAAACTATGAAACGTTTCGTGGAATAGGTTTCCCAATATAGAAGCATAGAAAACAGCACGTATCTTGTTTATGCTTTCAAAAAGTGACATGGAACACCCTATAAAGTAAAGACTGGTTTCATTGATAGTTGTTGTTGTTGTAAATTTATTGAAAGAAAACACGAGAGTATAATACTATCACATTCACACAGAGAATTATAGCTTCCTAAAAGGTAAACAAGTTGATTTAGCGTCTGCACTTTCATGTTTATCAAAATTGTTAAGTTATTATGAGAGAATTACAAAAATTGTGCAAGAAAGAAATGGATGGGCAGATTGCATTTACCCTGACATTTAGAAAAGTTTTGATAGGGTTCCCGATGAAATAATTATTTGGAAACTAAAACATATTGATGGAGTTAAAGATAAATAATCACAATGGATGAAAGACTTTTAGGAGGGTGCTAGCGAAATTATTTTTTGATAATTTTGGTCCAAAATCAATGATTTTTTACAGTGATTTAAGCAGCATTTGAAACCAACACACTGTAGTGACTTTTTCCCTTAAAAGACAGAAAAAAATAAATAGTGCCCTATTCTATAGGGCATAAAACACTCCTTTTTCTACAATATTGGTAAGATGTATATTGATCAAGTTGGCATCAGATGAAAGATAAGGTCTAGATAATCATGGTACTAACCCCGTTTGAGCAAAATGTCAATAGATTGCATAATAAAAAATGTTGAATTTTATTATTTTTTAAGATTTTTTTTTTTTTTTTTTGGAGGGGGAGAGAAAAAAAATCACTTAAAACAAAGCGGTAAAAAATATCGCAAATCGCCTTTACATGCTAGTAGAACCATCATTACTCAATAATATGTGCAAAAATCGTTACACTCCTATAAACACTTTCCTCTAATAATGGAAAATATTGTCAATATCTTATTCCTAAGTTATACATATATTATGTTATCTGTAAAAACTCTACGGTCATGGCGCGCCACATTTCAGTAAGTTGCTCGCCTCAATACATGTTGACAGCCCTCAGGTGACTGAGTTCTTATCTCTTCCTGAATTTGAATGGAGTCCTCAGAGAAGTTACAATGTAGTGTATTTAGAATGAAACAATCCTAAAAATCGTAATTTTTTAGGGGATAAAAAACACGAATTGCCATCATGTCTTTTTGATGACAGCATGAACAAAAAAAATACATTTTTGGAAACACATACTTAGAAATATCATAGAAACAAGCTAATTACATCAACGTGCTGTCAGAATTATGCACTATTTTTTCGATAGGAAAACATTTTTTTCCATAATTTTTAAATTTTCCTTTTTTATCACTCCTAAAAAAATCGCAGCCTCCTTTAAGAGGAAAATGCATTCAGTTATAAAAGGAAAAATGACTAATAGTGATTCTAATATATATAAATGATTTACCAGAAGGAATAAGAAATGAACAAATATGTTTCCAGAGGCTACAAAAATGTAAGATTAATGATGACAAATCAATGTAAATCCTTACAACAGGATCTGGATACTTTGAACACGTGGAATTTGATGTTGATAAATTCCATGTAATAGAAATGGCAGAAAGTGAAAGGAAGCCACCAGAAGAATATAGCCTGAAAGGCAAAATGCAGAAAGTATGAGATAGAGAAAGGAATTTGGGAGTTATATCCGTGTTGCATTATTCCACACTGTCAAACTATGCAATGGTTTTCAAATATATGGAGAGCAAAATGTTAAAGTTGAACATAATTTACATTAGACCAAAATTGTAATATGCAGCGAATGTCTGTTCAGCACACCTTAGGAAATACACAAATAAGTTAAAAAAAAACGTTTAAAGAAGGATTACATAATGGCTGTCAAATTTGAGCAGTATGAACTATGATGAACGAATTAAAACATTAATGTTTCCAATGTTGATTGATAAGAGGTCGAGAGGAAACTTGATACCAATTTACAAGTCTTGTAAAGATTTGATAAAGAAGATTTCCTTGTAGCTGCAACAAGGATAACCGCTGCAAATTGTGCAAAAAGCGGAAAGCAAAATTTTTCCTGTGAAAATTAAAAAAAAAAATACATATATGTATATAAGGAACAGATTATTGAAGGGAAACGACGAGCATAGCTCTGCTCCTGCAGTTTCAAGCACACTGTGACACACTTATATCGTGATGCTTTGGCACCACAGCTTAAAGCGTTATCCAAACTTTTCGTGTCACTAGGACGGTGCTAGAGCGATTCGGCAGTAATAGCGCGTGACAACGTTCAAAAGTCATCACACAAACGCAAGACGAGGTAACCAAAGGCAGTGGAATGAGGTGACGTCAAGAGTTTCTTTTCGAATGTAGCAGTAGTTGGTGTGGGCGTAGACTGGCGGGTATTGGGTGTTGTCTGGAGTAACTGCTTTATACCAGTTAATCATGTGGACAAGAGTAATATCAAAATTTATGAAATAATTGGAATAACATGCAGAGTGAAAGTTAATATTGCTTGTCAACAGTTTGAGAAGAGTGGATAATACAGTGTAGGCGTCATCTACAATGAATGCCGATCATAACTTTTAGTTCTGAGGAATGACTGTAGGAATCTAAGCTTCTGAAATGTACCCCCAGGCGTATTATGCTCACTTAATGTAGTGCAATATGGTTAGCTGTCATCTTTTTATAGTGTGTGTGCCTTTAGCTGCCTGTGAGTGATCACTCTATCATTCCTTTGTGAACGAGGTAACAGTTAGGCTGACTGGCTGCGACCCCGACAATAGAGTAACTGTTAGGTGAATGTTTTTCTTGCTACAAAGGCAGTGTGTAAATGTATCCATAGGTGTTTCACAACTCCAAAAGCATACGAGACAGTAACACAACAGTGTGTAAAAACAATCATAGACATAAATGCAATCATAGACACAAAGGAAGATTCATAAGCAGAAGTAGGGCTAAACACAGAGCACACACGCTTCTACTGTATGTACTCAGATCCGCAGACAGCACTCTTCTACACACACACATACACACACACATACACACACACACACACACACACACACACACACACACACACACACACACAACACACACACACACACACACACACACACACACACACACACACACACACACACACAAGAAGGAAAGATAGGTCCCAAATCAGTAAAAAGCTAGGGGAATAAATGATACAAACCTTCCTGAAAGTGAAGGTTATGAGGGAGAGCATACTGTGGGTACGAGCATTTTCGCCCGAGATACACATCAACCCACAATAACCCTTGCAGGAAACGCGAGGCTGGTAAATTTAAAGGATGTATTCAGGAGCTTCAACAAGCAAGCATTCAGGACCTTACACACGCTATTTGCCAAAGCGAACTTGGAGTATTCGGTGCTAGTACAAAACCCAGATCGTTTAAAGCATGTAAAGCTGGGAAAAGTGCAAAGGTTTGCAATAAAGCTAGTCCCAGAAGTGTGGGGTATGAACTACGAGACAGGTTTGAAGAGTAAAACTTGAGAACACTAGAGAACAAATGGACGAAAATATGATTTAGACGTGTAGAAGAGGAACTGACAGTGTGGGCAGGGAGAGTCAATTTGAGAGGCAGATGTCAGGTACACAAGGTCACAGCTGAAAGTTTACAAGCACATATAAGTAACAGGATATCAGGAAATTCTTCTTTAACCTTAGAGTGGTCAGGAAGTAGAACAACATAGACAGGAAAGTGGTAAAAAGAAAATCGAATTACGACCTTAAAGGTATGATAAGAGTTCACGTAGCCAGGAGCGCGTTGAAACCATTAGCGGTTTGCAGGGAGGTGGAGCCAGGAGAAGAGATTAATCCCCTGCAACCTAATTTAGGTGAGGACAATTAGGTGAGTAAGCACACACACACACAAACACACACACACACACACACACACACACACACACACACACACACACACACACACACACACACACACACACACACACACATGCACACACGGCTACCTGCCAGGACCCCTCCCAACTCACAAACCCCCCAGAATACAGAGTTGGAGAGGAAATTGAAGGTATGATACACCAACGCTGATGGTATAATGAATAAGGGGACCGAAGACTACAAACCTCACTCAAGGAAAAGGATCTTGGTGTTTATTTAATACCGATCACATCTCCTAAGGCACACACCAAGCAAATAACTGCTGCAGCATATGAGCGACTAGAGAACTTAAGAACAGCATTCCTAGATCTCAGTAAGGAGTCGTTCCTGACCCTCTATGCCGCATATATCAGGCCTATATTGGACTATGCAGCTTCAGTTTGGAACTCTCACCTTGACAAACACGTCAGGAAACTAGAGAAAATGGAAAGGTTCGCAACGAAACTAGTCACGGAGTTAACGGGTGTGTCTTACGAGGAGAGGTTAAGAGAACTCGACCTGACGACACTGGAGGACAGGAGGGACAGGGAAGGACGTGATAACGAAGTATAAAATTCTGAGAGGAATCGACAAGGTGGACAGACAGAATGTTCCAGAGATAGGATACAGGAACAAGAGGTCACAATTGGAAGTTGAAGGCTCAGATGAGTCACAGGAATGTTAGGAAGTATTTCTTCAGCCATAGTGTTGCCAGGAAGTGGAATAGTCTAGAAGGTGAGGTAGTGGTGAGAGGAACCATGCATAGCTTTAAGAAGAGGTATGATAAACTCGTGGAGCAGGAAGTAGACATAGTAGCGATCAGTGAAGAGGCGAGGCCAGGAACTATGAATCGATCCCTGCAACCACAATTAGTTGAGTACAATTAGGCGAGTATAAACACACACACACACACACATACACACACATACACACACACACACACACACACACACACCCACACACACACACCAAAACACACACACACACACCCCACACACACACACACACACACACGCAAAACCCAGTTGGAGACAGTGTAGTGGGTCACAAGCGCCAGGCTCCGAGGATCTTAGTGCTTTTAGGGCGTGTTTCAGCAGCTAGAAGCAACCAGTGTTAGTGTCAACGTCAGTGAACAACCCTACAAGTGATAACCAATGTATTAGCAAAAAAAATAAAGTAAAGGCGAGAGAAAGCCTGAAATTATACAACAAAATTTCAAAGTGCCAGTTCGTTGAGGCCTAGTTGGCACCTGTTGCCACATTGTTACACATATACAAAGTACAAAGCGAGTGACTAAAGAGAAAAGACCAAATAGAATTAAGAGAGGGTGGTAACGACAAAATGTGATGTACCCACACAGCGTGAACAAGCTAGCCAGAAAGGGGAAAAATATATATATATATAAATATATATATAATATATATATATATATATAAAATAAAATATATATATATATATATATATATATATATTTATTTATTTTAAATATATATATATATATATAATATATATATAATAATATATAAATATATATACATACATATACATAAATATATATAAGCAGAGGTGGTGGCAGCGATTAGCCTGAGGGAAGGCGCCGCCATAAACAGGTTGATTTGTCATCACAAATAAGTAGTGTACTTACCAAAAGTGAATTTGTAAATTAAAAAAGTAGCATTTATACAAGTGATAGTGTGCTAATGAGGACTTCAAAAGGGCAACGTGAAAAGAATAGCCGAAGAAGTCAGCGGGGGGGAAGGGCGAGGTGCACGAGTCATCGTACAACGACCCATCGTACAGCGGCATCGTACATCAGGCATCTGGATGGACGTCCCCTCTGAGTTGTAACGTACAATCACCTGTTTTGTGGTTGGCGGAAGGTTTGAGTGGTAGACCCGGGCCCCTGCGGTCACTGGGGGCTCGCTATCTAAACCCTGCTCCAGAGGGATTATCATACAAACAACACCTAGCAGTAGTAGGAAGATAAAATTTGTAGGAGCAAGGATTAGGCGGGAGGATTAAGTCGTGGCTAAGGGGACTACAGCCCTGACAACAGTTTCGAGAGATAATGTTTTAGGACACAAAGACAGTACAATCTGAGAAGCAAGTATTGGGTACACATGTAGTAAAAGGTAGTACATAACTGGGGAAAGAATGACTTGTTAACACACCTAGTATTTAATTTAGAACTACTCTCAGTGTTAATGGTACTCATTATATTACGGTACACAGAAAATGAATTTTTAATTCTGGGGCTATAAACAACTGACGTGCTCACACACACACAGTTTTCGCACAACATAACACACTGGGGGCCAGGAGCTGGGTATCGAAACCCCTGAAAACCACACTAGGTGGACACACAGCTGATCCTTGGAAAATTTTAAACCGCCTCCCCCACAGACCCCACTCCCTCCACTTTCCCTCCCTCGCGTTTCTCTCATAGCCTTTTTCCCACCCCTACCCCTCACTCTTCTCTCTCTCTCTCTCCCTCTCCCCGCTCTCTCTCTCTCCTTCCCTCCCTCTCTCTCATCCTCTCCAACTCTCTCTCTCCATCTCTCCCTCTCCCTCCCCTCCTCTCTCCTTCCCTCCTCTTCCTCTCTTCCCCCCTCTCTCCCCCTCCTCTCCCTCCCTCTCCCACCCTCTCTCTCTCTCTCTCCTCTCCCCACTCCCCCCTCCCTCTCTCTCTTCTCCTCCCTCTTCTCTCCCCCACTCCCTCCTCACCTCTCCCCTCTCCCTTTCCCCCTCTCTCTCTCCCTCTCTCCCCCCTTTCCCACCTCTCTCTCCCTCTTTTTCCCCCTCTCTCTCTCCCTCTCTCCTCTCTCTCTCCTCTCTCTCTCTCCCTTCTCTCCCCCTTCCTCCCTCTCTCTCTCCCTCTCATCCCTCCTCCCTCCCCCTTCTCTCTCTCCCTCTCTTTTCCCTCCCCTTCTCCCCTCTCTCTCCCTCTCCTCTCTCCCTCTCTCTCTCCCTCTCCCCTCTCCCTCCTCTTCCTCTCCCCCCTTTTCCCTCCCTCTCCTCCTCTCCCTCTCTCTCTCCCCTCTCTCTCTCCCTCTCTCTCTCCCTCTCTCTCCCCTCCTCCCTCTTCTCCCCCTCTCCCCCTCTCTCTCCCTCTCTCTCTCTCTCTCTCTTCCTCTCTCTCTCCCCTCTCTCTCTCCCTCACTCCCATAACCCAATCTCTCCCCCCTCTCTCTCTTTATAGGTTTTTCTCTCTCCATCTCTCCCTTTCTTCTCTCATAGCTTTTCCCTGGGCCTTTTCTCCCTCTCTCTCTCTTTCTCCATTTTTCCCTCTCCTCTTTCTCTCCTCCCCTTTTCTCTCCCCTCCCACATTCTCTCTCTCCCCCTTGGTCTTATCCCTCACCCCATACCCTCCTCTCTCTCCCTCTTTCCCCCCTTTCTCTCTCCTCTCTCTCCCTCTTTCAAACCCTTTTTTTTTCCCCCTCCCCTCCCCCCCACACCCCCTCCCTCCTCTACCTTCTGTCTGTGGGTAATAAAAAGATAAGAAAAAAAAAAAAAAAAAAAATGGGTGGCCTTAGAGGACGGAAAACCAGAGATCTGGTAGACGACCGGGGAGGAAAGACTGGGAGTTAGAGTCCCAAAAAAGGGAGGAAAGTGGGGGAAGGAAGATGTAGACTTGGTAAGAAAATGGAGGAGCGGATAGCTGAAGATTGCAGGAAGTGGGAATTACAGGTCTTAGCAGCAGAAGCAGGATACAGTGCTTAGAAGAGAAACTGCAAAGCTGAAACAGATTAGAGAGACAAATGACAATTCAGATGTGACATCAGGAAATTCAAAGTCAGGCGCAGACAAGGGGATGGTAAGCAACAACGGAGACATGCGTACACGAAGGCCCTATCAGACCCACGTGGGGCCAGGGAAAGACGATGATCACACTAAGATCAAACGACAGGTCCGAAGACAATGAAGGTTTGTTATATGCAGAGATTCTAACAGCCAACTGCAGTAGCAAGGGACAGCTGGTCAGGAAAGACAGTTCACTGAGAATAGAAGTTTCAGATATGACAGGGACTGAAGGCAAGAACATGTCAATGGAAGGAAATAAAATGCCTCAGAGGAAGCAGATGGAGACTCAATGGGAGGAGAAAGGCGAGGTCAGTTTTTGTGTACGGGCTCCAAGAAGCCAAGGGGGCCAACTTTGAAGAAATAAAACAGGAGGAGAAAAAAATGATTGAAGGCATCATGAAAACAATAGGGAGAGGCAATATGACCCAGGGTGACAAATTTTCAGAGAATTGGGTGGTTTGCGAGTGGAAGGATACGGCCTGTCAGAGTAACTTTCAAGGAAGAATCAGTTCGAACCAGGATTCTGCAAGAGAAAGCAAGACTGAGGGACAAAGAGGGGTACCAGAGAGTATACCTCGACCGCGACAGAACACAAGAAGAAAGGACTACACTGAAAGAGAGGGTACAGAGACCCAAGGAGGAACGAGAAGCAATGAAAATGAGCAGGACCCAGACACAGGAGGAAGGGCAAACACACCCCACAGAATCTCCCACCAAAGCCTCCACCCGCGACATTCCCAACGCAACTGAGCAACCTATACTACAACCCACTCACTGTTCCCTCTGCCACCAACCCCCATATCACAAACCTCACCCCAACAGCTGTCCCTTATGGGCATTCTGACCCCACCCCCATCAACACAACCCCACCTACACCACAGCCCCATATAGGCCCCCACCAAGGCTCTCGCTCCCCCAACCCCAATATTCTTGCATGACCACAATAAGAAAAAAACAAATTTGGTACACAAACGGGGAGGGAAATAACGAAAAACATGAGGAGGGGAATGAAAGAATCGGGAAAAAACCCCCAGACACATAGCAGTCACAGAAAAAAACTCGCTGAAATAACAGACACAATTTTTCCCAACAGATACACCAGGAAAGTAAAAAGGAGTAAGGGGGAGGGGGGGTTGCACTCCCTCAAAAAACACCATGGGGATTTGAGAAATGGAAGGCAGGGAAAAGATTGGAGAAAGATACTACATTGTGGGTACAATTCAGCCCCGGAGAAAAAAAAGTACCCCTTTGGAGTGATGAAAAACCCCACCACAGAATGCAGGGGGCCAAAGACAGGAGTCGAAAAAAACAACAGGTGATGGGGACACACGGGCTGAGGTGGAAGAAGAGCTCATCGACAGGCAAATTTTACTGGAAGGGGCATTTCAACACAGGAATGACGGGAAAAACCGGGAACCCACAGGGGGGCCCCGAAACAGAAAGCCAAGAGAGGATGTGGATTTTGAAAACCTCATATCAACATGTCAGGGACACAACCAGAGAGAGGGGGGAGGAGACCCGCAAGACTGGATCTTTGTTCACCCTGAGCATTAGACATTGAGGACATCACTTTTCGAAGGGGCCCTGGGGTAGCGATCATGTGGGTTTTGATTTTGACTATATAGTAGAGTTTCAAGTGGAAAGGAACAGAAAAATGAAGGGACAGGCCAAACTATAAAAGGGGGGACTCACAGGTAAAAAAAACTTTTCCCGCAGAGGTTCATGGACAGAGAAATGGTAGGAAAATAGTAAACAATGATGGGAAAATGTGGCAACAAATCAAGGAGGGAGAGGAAAATTTTTTTCCCAAGGGGAAAAAAAATATAGGAAACCAAAAACGAGTCCTTGGTTTACCCGAAAGGGGTAGGGAGGCAAAAAATAAATGCAACGAGTGGAAAAGGGACGGAGGCATAGGACCAGGAAAAAAAAGGGATTAAAAAAAGAGCCAGAAACAGTATGCGCAGATAAGGAGGGGGGGCCCCCGCGACAGTATGAAAACACATAGCATCGAAAGTCAAATCTGACCCCAAACCTTATCCACATTAAGGAGGGGACAACAGTCAAAGGCCCGGGATAAGGCTGGGAAAAAAGGTGGGAAAAATCACAAGAAACGATCAAGAGGATGTGAGGAGCTCAACACGAGATTTAAGGAACTATTTTCAGTAAGGGGCAGGAAAGGGCTTGGGGGGGACAGACCAGATGGGGGCACCAGCAAAGGGAAAACACCAAA